>CALSBV010011423.1:7818637-7829102 GCA_943590825.1 Bovichtus diacanthus
GGGGGTCAGCTGATGGACTGTATTTGTTGTTTGTGATTATGTGAGTAAAAGTGCAATGGGCTTGGGGCAGAGGACCAAAGAACAACCACTCCTTGTTGACCTCCTCCTCCATCTCTCTCACACACGCACACGCACACACACACACACACACACACACACACACACACACACAGCACTCATGCCATGTGATGCAGCAGTAAATCAGTCAATGAGTGTCACTATTGTACCTCTCTGAAACACCCCAAGGCTGCAGCAGCCACTATGAGCCACCATCCAGCCTCCACCATCCACCCTCCAGCCTCCACCCTCCACCCTCCAGCCTCCAGCCCAGCCGCTGCCTGGCCACAGCCCAGCAGGACGCATCAGAGCCTGGGCAAGAAACGGAGCAAACTGTGGGTCAGCGTGTGCCCTGGGGAAGGAAGCTGGAATGTAGGTCTTCTCAACAGGGGATCATATTCATGACTCATTACTGATCGCTCACCACTACTCACCAGAATATCCCTCTGTGGCTGACTGGTGATCTGTATGTGAATACATGTATGCTCCACATGCAGGCTCTTCTGGGCTCTAGTACAAGCATCCTTAAAGTAGGCTAAAGTATATATATTTTTTTTAAGCATGTTAGGCGAAAAAGTGCCATGAAAGGGTGGTCAACCTGGTAGATACATCAAAGATGATATCATCGGAATACATTTATTCTCTTTCTTGCCCAAACTTAGATGAGTAAATAGATACCACTCTCATATGTGTCGCTTATAAAAGGCGATAGCTGGTTAGCTTAGCTTAGCATAAAGACTGGAAACGGGGGGAAACAGCTAGCTTGACTCTTTTTAAATGTAAAAAAGCCGTCTCTACATCTCTCTACACATCTGTACACAAATATGTACTAATATAAGTGTTAAACTGACAATTTGTGGTTTTCCGAGGGCTTTGAGCTGGGCTTTTTTTTTGGCTGGTGCAATCTCCTTTGGTTGCCTGCTAACCTCACGGAGACGATAAGACTCCAGGATTAAACAAATAAATACTAAAGTGTTAATTAGTGAGCTTGAGAGGTGCTTTTGTTTGTACCTCTGGACAGAGCCAGGCTAGCTGTTTCCCCTTGTTTCCACTCTTTATGCTAAACTAAGCTAACAGGCTTCTATTTAACGGAGTGGTATCTATCTTCTCATCTAACTCTTGGCAAAAACAAACAAATAACAGTAGTTCCCAGTATCTCTTGTTCATACATGCAAGTTTGATACTGAACCTAAACTATATCATCACATTGTTGATATCAAGATTTTGAATCAAAACTATTTTGATATTTGGTCATTTCCGGTCTTGCAGTAAAGACTTACTTTCACTATCCTCTGTAAGCAGAGACAGCCGAGCTCTGCAGGGTGATGGGACAAAGCACTACGGGGGTCCATCACTGCCAAGGACCTACTCTGCATTATGCCACCGCAGCTGACGCACATAAATCTAAACCACATAAGCAGCTCCTCTGTCATATACATGCACACATAAAACATAGACACCATTAAACATTTGCGCACACACTTATTAAACTCACTCATGTAGGAGGGAAGCAAAAATAAAAGTGTAACAACTGTGCATAATTCAACTTTTCTTTTTGCCGGTGCACCTCGTTCTCTGCGAGCGTGTGAGTTGTGTGTGTTTGCGTAATCCTGGCCAATTCAAACAGTTTTGTTACGGTAAAGAATGGTGGATTAGTTTATAGAGCTTCAAAGCCAAATATAGAAAATGCATTTGAGGGATTATAGACACATCAAAGAATAAGGATGGAGAATACATTAGGCGGTGCAGTTTCATCTTCCATCTACTCTCATTTCTTGTCTTTTTCAGGGAAAGTGGAAATTTGATGCATAGGTTTGAGCAGTGAAAGAGAACAGTGGACTTCATTGGCATCGAATGCATCTTCTTTGCTTAATTTATAAGGCTGAAATGGGTTTTGCACATCATAGTGTATATATGGTGGCATATTGTGTTCGAAATTTGGCAGTGGATGAATTATTTCTTTGTGATCTATGTGTTTCTTACATTATTATTTTTTCAAAATGATATATTCAAATATTCTAAAAATAGCTATGAAAATATTGTGGCACAGTTAAATTATGAGTCATCTTGTTTTCAGGTCAGGATATAATCACTTCCTGCAGAAATTAGAAGATGGGCCACAATAAAAGAAAGGAAGCGTGCGTGTGTGTGTGTGTGTGTGTGTGTGTGTGTGTCTGTGTCTGTGTCTGTGTGTGTGTCTGTGTCTGTGTGTGTGTGTGTGTGTGTGTGCTGCTTGAAGAAGAAAAGTGTCAAATCCAAAGAGGGAAACTGACTGAAATTGCTGACTTCACTGTGACTGCCAGGACCCGAGGGCAGCTCTAGAATGATTGTATTTGAATGCCTCTTATGTAATTAGGCTGCTGTTATTTGGACTACATGAAGCCCTAAATATAGGGATTATGCTGCAGTTTGGCAATTGCAATATTAAAATATCTTCAGGGTTTTATAACCCACACAGTACGGTTATGAAATATTTTTTTTAAAGTGCTGAGGAGGAGGTGGCATACAGGGAACAAATCATACAGAGTGGATTTGAAAACTGTAAACATGCCTGAAGAGGAATGAAAGGTACTTAGACCATATGCTTAGGGACACAGTGCCGCTTAATTATATAATAGTTGGTATTAAAAGTTCACCAGATGAAATAAGATGAGTGTGTGTTTGTGTGTGCACTACTTTTGTTTTCTGTGTTTTGTTGTTTGTGGTGGCTGGAGGCCAGTTGCTAGCAGATCTAGGTGGATTGCAGCTTCATCCTCATGACTGCATGTTAATCTTGTGTGGAATCCAGCACTGCTTCTGGGGAACGTGGCCTGTGTGGCACTAACATCGCCGCCTGGTCCTCGGGACACCAACACACAAACACACACAAACACACACAGTTATCGAGTCATAAGCTTCTCTGTGCACCCAGAATGGGTTTATAGTTCATGCAATCATTCGCAGACTGTGTTTCATTACATAAAAGTGATTGTTATTGACTTTTTTCCGCATTCAGAAATAAAGCAGTGATTCTTATTAACTGATACACAGTTGGCTGAGCTGGCGTCTATATGGTCGTACAGAATATGTAGGCCTATAAAAACCCACCTAGATTATGTCATATGTTTCTGGAGTTGTGAAATGGTTAACTGAAATGTGTTTGTGTTATATTGGGAAATAACTTGCTGCTGTTTGGACATGGTTGTCATTGGCAAACTGTTTGTCAGTATTGAAAATGAGTCATAGATAATGAGGAGAAGGAAGTGGATTTGGAAAAGTTGGAATTTTCTCTGCAAATGTAGATTTGAATCCTGCCAGAATAAAACGCTGTGAGAGGAAACTGAATTGAGGAGGGACATAGACAAAAGTTGATGGTATAGTTCCAGAATAAACATTGACAAGAAGACAGTATTGGGAGAGAGAGATAGCTCCTTTTCTTGATATTGACATTACAAAATGCTGTTACATGGTTGTTTAATGTTTCATTGTTTGCATTTTACAAACTGTAATAGCACCTTGTACAATACTGTGTTTTAATATGGTCAATATATGCCAATAAAGCCTATTTGAATTTGAGAGAGAGAGTATCATGTCGGTTTAACTCAACTAAAAGAAAGGATTTAAATTTCCCCTTTTCAAGATATCTGACTCAGCTGTAGAGGGAAGTGAGCAGAGTGTAACTTCCCATTCAAACCATCGCAAGTGAACTCCATCTTCTGCCAGAACATAATAACATCTGCATGAGCTTCAACCTTTGACCTCAAGGCGTTTAAACCTGTGGCCCCTCCTCTCCGCAGTGGGAACAGTCTCCCCCTGTTTATGGCAGTTTAACGGACCTCAGATGTCGCCCCTGGAAGTCGGTGTGCAGTAGATGTATTGATCTTTACTGCCCGCTGTGGGTGTGCCGCTGGGCGGGGCCACATAGGCCCGTCAAGACCACTGATAGGTCTCTAATGTTCAATGAAGGCGGGACTAATTCAGCAGTTGGCCCAACTGCATGTCAATCGAGTGCGATTTATGATGCTTTCAGGGGCTCCTCGTATTATTGTGATATCATAGATAGTGCAGTTCATTTTTTAGACATCACTTTATTCCTCATTCACATGACCTCTGTGCTGTGGTGGAATTCATCTAAGATACATTCACTGTTTTTAAGAACAATGTCGAGGTACTTCTACTTAAATGATGATTTCCATTTCATGTTACATCTATTCTACTATATTTATTCTATGCCACTACATTTATTTGTCAGCTATAGAGTCAGAATCGACTTGGTCAAGTCTTACGCATACAAGGAATTTGACTCCAGTTTAAAGGCCTACAATACAGGCCGACCACTAAGAGCATTCGGCTTCAAAATTAATACTCTTACTTTTGATACTTCAAGTACATTTCCTAATAGTACTTTAACTTGTAGACTAATATAGTTTTTGTATTGTGGTATTTGGCACTCTACAAGTTCAGTTTATTTGTCAGGAGGCGTACTACTGAAAGTATGGAAACAGTTGAAAGTCTTTTATGGCTCTGCAGGGAGCTTTAAAAAATATTCCTGATGATGTCGTAAGGTTTTGCAGTAGGCGCTGAGGATCTAATAAAAGATGCTATCCAGTTGCATTATGGGAAATGTAGGGTCCAGTGTTTTTTTAACTTGACCCATAGGCTACTGGGCATTAAAAGTTGGTTTATCTGGGCCTCTGCTGCATACATGTTGACATTAGTTGTTTTAATATGTCTCTTGTAAGTCCCCCAACTTTCAGAAGTGTATCTATCAGTGTCCATGGTCATTGGTTGAGCGTGGCTGAGTTCTGGGCGAAATGAACCTCCATACCCCTCTGTACTGTAGTGGAAGGTTTGGAGAGGCCAAAGCTCTCTGCACGACCGCTGCAATGGTGGTTGCAATATTCCCGACAGCCCCTGAAGGCAGCATCACCCCCTCCAGTGTACAGTGTCTCAGCGCCGACTCAACGTGATCGCGTCTCTCTCAGAGAAGCGGTGTGGTTCCTGAGGAGCGCTCATATGCTTCGCTCATACGCACTTTACACAGGATGTAGCGACTGAGACAAGACAGACCACGGAAAGACAAATGAAAAGCGCGTTAAACTCTGCGACATGACAAACACCAGTGAGGCAGAAATGACCGCCACAGCGGAGGAGAAGAAGACAGGAGGAGTCCCGATGAGGCAGCTCGCCGCCGGCAGGTCTTGACGGCTGCTCCCGCTGACCTGAGACTCCCAGCGCCGCCGCAGCACCGCGCGGTTTACACACGCTGAAAACCCAACATAGCCGAAATACTCCACATCCCATCGGCGAACCTTGAAAGTGATAATGGCGAGCCTGGGCGACTGCTGTGTGAAGGTTGCTTTGAGGTAAGCCTCCGACGTCTGTCTGCTGAAAATCTGCCGACCTCAGAGGATCACGTTGTGTCTGTGCCTCCTGGCGATCAATTAAATGCATCCTGCACACCTATAGTCTCATTTCACTACTCGCACTCCTTACTGTCTCTGCTCATTGTAGGATACAGCTACAGAGAAGAGCACCTTGTTTTGTAATCTACATGGGTGGTGCTCTGCACAGTATTGGTAAGGCAAAGCATATGCCAGCACCACGCTATCTCCATATGATTGTTTTCATGTTTAGGGGGCATAAGTTCTACACAGCATTGGTCTGTTGTATGTGAAGCAGCGACTTGCATTCATGATTTAACATTGGGTGGAGTGACAAGGACAACTGCAGCCAGGTGCAGGGAGGAGAATGGGCGTTTCTCCTCAAACCAATTTTTGATTTATTATTCTCTTAGGCAACTACTTGCAGTCTCACCTTTTTATCATAACCTAGTATAGTGAGCACTTTGCATGTGTATGGCTCAGTTAGCTCCACAACCAGGTTTTAAAAGCAGAGGCTTGTGGTGCTAAAAAAAAAAAAAAAAAACCCTGCCTCTGCAAATGAATCAAGCACAAAGAGATGCTCTCCTTCAGAGCTGTGTCATTCACTGCCTTTGTTGGAAATGCACCCAGAAGCTCGGCCAGCAGAGCAGCTTTTTGGATTTGTATCGGGAGATATTAGCAGCCCATTAATTGTGCGTGCCAAGACTAAATGCAGATTGGGAGAGATCAAATAAATGTGCATGTGCTGGCACTGGGTGCCTCTTAAACTCATGACTTGAGTGGGATTGGGGCTGCGTCTGCAATCATGCTCATTTTGCAGCGCGTGGAGCTGAGGCGGTGGTCTTTTACTCACACCCTCCCAGAGTCGGTCACATCAGCTAATGAATCCCAATCGGTCATTCTGAGAGTCCTTTTATAAAAAGATTAAGAGAAATATAGGCATCCACCCTCTCTTATTGTGCATGTGAAGCAACTGCAACAAAGTAACAGCAAAATGTAACTATTCTTCATCAAGGACCCCTTGAGCTCCTCCAACCTCAGTTTGGGAACCATTGATTGAACCCAGTAGGGGTTGGGGGTCGGCCCAGTAGGGCAGCCTTTTAAGATGAACCTTACAACCGATGGCCCCATTTCCCCAGGGGAGGTTTCCGAGTCACTTGTCAATCAGCCACTGAGAGAATCTCCTTTTGTGCTCGTTCACAGCGACAACTGTAACAGGAAGTGTGGGGTGGGTGTTGACAAAGAGAAAAGGTGAAAAGAGAAGCCACTTGGACAGCTGGTGGCTGCTGCTCAACTGAAGTTATTGATTGAAGTCTGGGGAGCAGAGGCTTGTTGTCTAAGTGTAACTGAACGAGTGAAGGTGACAGATCTCGCTACACACGCCACACGTATGCCCATGTGTTAAGCTGTCTCCATCTTTTTTTGGTGACGCATTATTGACATGATCATCAGCATGTAAGCATATTGTCGAACTCTGCAAAAGAGGGGGAAATCAACACAGAATGCATGATAAGCGCACCTTTTTAAATCAGTTTTATTGGCACAAACCTCACAATTTAACAGAGTTTGTGTAATTGCATATCTACGCTGGTGGGCGAGCTAACGCTGCTCCTTTTCATCATGTGTGATCTGTGTGTGTATTTACATAGCCTGTGAATGCCACCAAACGCGTCTGTGTGTTCGACAGGAAATGGAAAGCCCACAAATAAACAGACGGAGAGGGATAACTTCCTGCCGCATAAGTGACGGTTTTCCCAATGACCGCCAAGCGTCTTTTTTTTTTTTTTTTTTTTTTCTTCCCTGAGAAAGTGGAATGCTGATAAGAGAGGATGGTGTTTAATTGCTCCCATGTTGTGCAGCCCTCAGGCAGGCTGCAAAAAGCTTGGGACTCTGTGTTTGTGTGTGCATGTGAGTATGCTTTGGAGGGCAATGAGGTTGTCTTGAGGGCCAACCAACTCACGCACACACAGACTCACGCACACACAGACTCACGCACACACTCACACACACAGTCTGAGTCGCCAGCATCCATTTCCTGAATGTCTGCACTGCCTTCCCTAAACAATGGCCATATAACCAGTGACATGACCTACAATCCTGTATTCAGACCTGACTGTCTGAGGAATGGATGTGGATATGGCACACACACAGACACAGACACACACTTAGGTCAATGGTTCTGCATTGCAGTCAAGTCGAACATGACGAGGCGCATGTAATTTAACTTCCTACTAAGTGGCTGTCGTTAAATTGCTTCTGGCTTGGCTGTTTCATCTTCATACAGCTGCCTGTATTTGAAAGAAAAGCTTAGTCTGATGCAAATGGTCTATAAGACTCTTACATTTCCTGAGTCTCGCCCATTTGAACCCCCACGCACACAATCATATTCACACTCAGACATACGCAGAGTTTCACTTCACCTCGAGGGTTCCTCCTCGTCACGTTGGTCTTGCCTTGAGTGCTGCATTTCCCTTAGATTGAAAGCTTTGGGTTAGGGCTTGCTATGAGCGTGCATGTGCTGCTATAAATGTCCATAATTCAGCTTTTGTGTGTTTGCATGTATGTTGGGTGTAACTTGACATGAGAGTTATGAGCAGTGTGTAAATTATGATTTGCATATCGATCTCCCACTTGCAGTTTCTCTTTCTGCAGCTCTGCCACTTACTCATTTCAGATCAGCGAGCGACTCAAGTCTTCCACCAAAGTGCTAAATCAGCCTCCATAGCTGTGTATAAATAGACACACAGCCAAATCTGTTTAGTGCCGTTATGGTGTTTGACCCTGTGACTGGTGCTCAATGTTCTCACCTCAACAGACTCTTCCTCAAGGCTTTCCTCTCTTTCTGATTCAAGATCGGTTGCAGAAAAAATGACCTGAGGAATCACCAAAAAATGAGTGTTTTGTGCATTTGTGGTTCATGATGGTGACAGTAGTGACGCTGAACGAAAGAATGATCTTCTGCAAAAAGAGCACACCATATCCGCTGTTCTTTCAGAGCCCACAGGTGGACGACCAGGGTTTTGTGGACAGTTATGACGCAGAGAGTTTTTTTGCTCAAAGCCCCTTAAATGGGAGCTCAGCTGAGAAAAAGATTAGCTTTTATATCTCTGGTCTTCTGCTGACGTGTTGATAAACCAGTCCAAAAATAGTTATTTGCAGAAACAAAAAAGTTTTTCATGAATCCATAAAAGCGCTGCAGACTTTTGCCACCCCATGACCAAAACACTGGCTTCAAAACAAAACGGGAGTAGAACTGCGGAAAGGGCCCCTCACAGCTGATACACAAAAGGCTTTAAATGGGAGTTTTTTTGTTGTAGGACATGTCCTGTGTAGGCTACCAGTCTCGCCTGTTTCCTGTGTGTGTGTGTGTGTGTGTGTGTGTGTGTGTGTGGGGGGGGGGTTTACCACACAGGCTCTGTCTGGGTTACACACCTCCCCAGGGGGTTCCCTTTTAAAATGGCTGGACTCTGTTGGGAAATGTGTTTTTGTATATCAGGCAGTATGTACTAGTCACAGGCTAGTGCTGCAATGTAATCTCCTCATGAGTGCATTCTTACATTTAGACTCAACATTTATCCCCCCCATTGACCGGCTTGCTGCAGATTTACAGTCGCCGTCCAGGAAAAGTGGCTGTTAACAGTGACTGTTAATGGGAGTCAAGTTGTTTTCTAATCAGTGTTTTGGCCTCAACCGAGGGAAGAAGAGCAGGAAACATGACAGAGCACACACCCAAGTTGGCCGTCCACAGCTGTGCCTCACTTCCTCCTCACGCTGGCCTGCTGGTCACATGTTTTTCTTTTTTGTTGCTGCCGTTCAAACCTATTCGCCCCAACAGTTTTGTGTGAATGTCTTTTGTGGCAAGAGTGCTAAAGAAGCTGCATGTCTATGATGGCTGTACAGTATGTACTATATGCAGTGTAGAGGAAAGAAACCTGACATGAGACCTGAAAGTTGATGGGAACATCATGTTTAAAAGTGACATAGTGATGTGTGGAAGGCAAGAATCAGAAGATTTCATGACAGTAATCGGCTTTAAAAGAATAATACTGGGTGTTTTGTTCATCACCTATAGTAACTGTTGCATAATCAGGCTGTACCGGCTCAGAGGCTTTACAAGCAGATTGTGAGCGAGGAGGAGAAAAAGCCCTTCAGGACAAAAAAGTTAGCGAGGTTGCCGAGCTACCAATGTTAATCCTGGTTTTCCAAAGGATAACACAACTCCTCTTAATGACACGTCTGATGACTGTTGTATAATAGACCTATTTGCTTGTGTTTGTGATAATAGCCTGACTATCAGGGAAGAGATCCTGATAGGGTGGAATGTATTGTACACCAGAAATATAAGGGACATGGCCCAGGCTTTGGCATTAAAATGAGTTGTGCTTACTGGTCTGTTGATGAAGTTGTTAAGTGCATCAGCACTCCCAAATGATGTGCTGCTGTTGCAGAATGACTTCCTGTGAGGCTGCCGCTAGACCATCCACACTTCCTGCTCACTTCCTGCATCGTGAACTGCTGTTGACACGATTCAGTTAAGATTTGAACATCAGTAAGAGCAGCAAACTGAGAGAAAATTAACTGGAGGTAAAGCCTCAGGTCATGATATAAATAAAAAAAAGCTTTCTAGGAATCAGTCTTTTGCTCTGTAGTCTGAAGGAGAGCATCAATTGAAGTCCTATTGTATAAAAAAATAAATAAAACATTGTTCTGCTCTTCTAAGACAAAAAGAAGGCCTGTTGTTCAAATCCTGACTCAAAAATGGAAAACCCACATTGATCCCGGGTGAGCTAACCATGTTCTCTGTTGACGACTTGTCACCTCAAACGTACCTCTAAATGTTTGCCACATCCTTTTATTTTTTCTTGCTCAAGCTCATCTGCACTGTGAACAAAATAAAGCGTGACGCTGTGACCAAAAGGCTGGAATGTCACCAGCTTTCTCTCCCCCAGCTCCTTCCACCTCCTATTCGCCCACACTTGCACATGTGCGCACACACACACACGCACACACACACACACACACACACACACACACACACACACACA
>CALSBV010011423.1:7829112-7842753 GCA_943590825.1 Bovichtus diacanthus
CACACACACACACACACACACACACACACACACACACACACAGAGATCTGTATTTATTTGAATTCATCCATTTGAATTCAGTAAGGAATGAAAGACGCTTCAGTCTCAACATTTGCATTTTTCTGTTATCAGGGTCTCATCATATGTCAGCTGGAGTTGGCCTTCTAAAAAGTCCTAACTATAATCATTCATGCTGCTCGGACACAAGAAAAGCTTTTTAATGGATTGTGTGGTCAGCACAAAAAAAACATTAATTCCTTCATTCTTTAGCATTTTGGTGAGAGTTAAATACAAATATCTGGGAAACTTCTGTGAACATCATACTTTGATAAACCATATATCCAATTTTGTGTGTGTGTTTACATTCTTGTGATCACTTAGGTGTGTGTGTGTGTGTGTGTGTGTGTGTGTGTGTGTGTGTGTGTGTGTGTGTGTGTGTGTGTGTGTGTGTGTTAAACAGAGCACCTCTCGGGTGAGCGCAGACAGAGGACACAGTGTGAATGAGTCTGATGTCACTGCAGGTCTTTGTGCTCTGTGCTGAGTTTGCACACACACACACATTCATATAAAGACACACTGAGCAAGGGAGGGGAATTGGAGGGTAAATGCGGATGAAGAACAGGCTATATTTTTAGAGAGAACGGTAGACAGGAAGGGGCGAAAGAAAGAGGTTTGCAGAGTCAATTTCTGATGTCGTCTTTGTTTTATGAACTGCTTTCCCTCCTCTGAAAACAGCAAAGCTTCCTGTGATTCAACACAACAAGTTCAAAGAAAAAGTCAAAGAAGAAAAGAGACAGAGGGAGGGCGGTAGTGGAAAAGGAGCAAGTGTCTCTTCTGTTGTCAAAAGGGCTACTGTAGCGTGCAAATATGAGCTCTTAGCCAAACATGCAATCAGCGTGTGTCTGTGTGCGTACAAGCGTATGTGTGTGTGTGCCTCTGAGCATCGTGTGTATGAATAATTTGGGCCCAGCTGCACGTGTTTGCTATATTCCTGCAGAGGGAAGAAGAGACAGAGATGGAGGTGTTGTGTCTAGACTGCATAGAGTATATTTACTCCTCTATATAAAGTTGAATGTTCTTTAGAAGCTATCTAAAATGATATTCTCTTCTGCTTTTTTTAATATGTGAACTGGAAATAAAACATGACTTGCCAGTAAACAAGTAATAGAAATGTATAATTATTAATCACTTTTGTGTCTCTTTAAACATACAATTAAACACACAGACACGCATCTTTCCTCAGTCTATGAAATGTCTGCCGAAGCATTGCACGCTGTAAGCAGGTCAGCATTTCTCTCTCTGTGTCCATCTGAACAGATTCTTTCATAATTACATTGTTTTTCTCCTGAATTAATTTAGCCGTGCGTGCATGCTTCAGTAAAGCTTGTGTGCGTGTGTGTGTTGTGTGTGTGTGTGTTGTGTGTTGTCCAGCTGGCCCATAATCACCTTCAGTGCTAAGTAGCTTAATCACTGCTGGAGTTTGTGTCTCTGAGTTTGTTTTGTTTATAGGTTGGATGTGAATGGAGGGAGCTGACAGCAGCACAAGGCTTTAAAACCGCTGAATTAGTGAATTACTGGTGAACTGAAATGTATCTACTTTAATTTGTCCAGTACTTTGGTTTATGACCAAAAAGCTAAGCTAAGAGCTAACACAATAAACATTATACCTATAACCTATAAACATTAGCATGTTAAAAACATAATTTTGAGCATGTTAGCCCGCTGATGTTTGCATTTAGCTCACAGCACCGCTGTGTCTACAGGACCACTCGCTAACATGGCGGTACACTCTTGTTGACACTCTTGTATGTTTTTAAAAGTCATATGTACAGAAATAAGACATTTTTGTTGTTTTACAATGATGAATAGAAAAGTCTAGGACTCTGCCGACCAAGTACAGCGCAACAAAGAAGCTAATAAGATACTTCAGACATCAGACAGCCTTTGAAAAATAAAGGCAGTGAGTGTTCATTTACATCAGCGACGTGTCAGCACTGTAACGTGATTCTACTGATAAGCACAGTTAAATCAGCTTGGGAATTGTATAGACTGATTTTAGAAAGAGTCTTTAATGAGCATACGAGCACTTGGAAATGGCAGGATAAGCTAGCATAAAACACCTCTCCTTTCTGCTAGAAAATTAGCATTAGCCGAATTTAGCTGCAGCTCATTATCTTGTCTGCTTCACCATCAACCAGACTGATAGTCATCATTCCAAGATCATAAAATATTTTTTTGATATATTACGTAACCTCATACAGCTCTGCGGGCATTTAAGGAGCATACACGTGTGTGTGCATGTACCTGACAGAAAAGCAAGACATCCGCCGCTGGCTAAGTTCACATATGTACAGAAAGACAGATGTGTTGCCTGGCTACATTAGCACTAATGCTAAAAGTTGTCTGAAAGAGTGGGAGGCTGGGCTGGTGCTAATACTAACCAGCCCTCCAGGGAGGCAGACAGACGAGCAGAG
Organism: Bovichtus diacanthus; assembly: GCA_943590825.1. NCBI lineage: Eukaryota > Metazoa > Chordata > Actinopteri > Perciformes > Bovichtidae > Bovichtus > Bovichtus diacanthus. The sequence continues at coordinate 7,831,587 of CALSBV010011423.1, forward strand.
TCATGGCAGCAGTCTGCAGCTCAGCGGCGTGTGTTGTACACTGTGTGAATGAAAAAGCTTAACACAGGTTTTGGCAGCTGTGTGTTTTTTTAACATGCAACCTTTTTATATTCTTGAAAGGCATTTCACAACTTATTACAAATATTGTATGATCCTTAGTATTTTTTGTGGCTGTGTGCTGCAGTTGGTGTCTTTTTTTTTTGTCAAAACATAATTTCACATTCGAATAATTCGCATATCATAGGCCCATGTGATTTTCATGTATTTCACATGTGAAATGCAAAACCCCACATGTGAGCACATTTCACATGTAATGTCACGTTAATCACAGTTTAAATTCACATACGTGTGGTTTATCACATGCAAAACGGATTTTACGTGTGAAAAAACCCGTTACAGATATGTGTTGTTTTTAAATGTTTCCCATGTGAAAACATTTTCATGATAAAGGCACAGATGTCATATTTCACATGTGATAACATCAATTTCACATGTGGTTTAGTTTTAAGGGTGCTAAACCCTGGGTAATTAAAAGCAAATTGTCAAACCACATTTTTGCCTCTTTGTCTTTTATTAAGGACTGCTTCTCACTGCCACTTTTAGTCTTTGATCTTTTTATGAACTCCATACTGTCCAACTGCCATAATTTAGTGTCACACCGGATCAATTCAGTCGAGTACACACTAACGCTCTCCACATTCTAGGTATTCACATGGTGGCCCATACTAAACTGACACAGTCATAGTACTAAGTAGCACTTTAGCTAAAAGCAAACAGTATCCGTGGAATGAAACAAATGTTATCTTAATAGCCGGTGCTTCCTCTTTCAGACTGTTGAAGTTAATTGGAATCGAGCATAAATTGGCTAGCACCTCACTGACCTTGACAAGGCCGTCTGCCAATGTAGGAAAGGAAGCTAATTTGATTCTTTCCACCTCCCCCCATGGAGCAGCAGACAGAGCAGACGAGGGGGGAGGATGCGAGGGGGGAATGAGGTGGGGGAGGTGGGGTGGGGATTGACCCAGAATCAGCTCCGATGATGCGGACTGATGTGCCCTTGTAACAATGAGACTAGATGCTCATCTGAAATTGAATGTTGGTTACTAGTCTTTGACAGTGGTGAGAAGTTCTTACTGAGTGGTTCAGTGTACGCTGTGATGATCGAAGCAATTGAATAATCCCTCTATTATTACACAGTTATTACTATAATTAGTACGGATTATGATTGACTTATAGTATTATATACTGCTCTCAGACTAACATCAAAGACCTTTAAGCATGAGGAGTGTTTTGTCTGTGTGAAAAGCCTGAGGGCACGTACACTCAGTAAATATCTGCTGTCTGTGATGGCTCGCTTGATAAAGCCTAGGCACTGTCTTTCATAGCTGATGTTGTTCACCACTTTGTGCTGTATTCCAGTTTCATGCCTAGCCACGCAGCTCTGTCCCACTTTACCTGATACCATCAGCATAAAAATGTGATATTTGAGACCCACAGATCCTACTCTGAAGCCATGGCTTCAATCCCCGTTTTATCTTGCTAAAATGTGCTGGTTTGTTGTCATATGACATCTTTCGATTTCAAGGACAACAGACAAAAAAGAAAGCAACAAGGCCACAGTTGTGTATCAAGACACCTTAAACTTACGATGACAGTAATGTATGTCTTTTGGAAATGATTCCTGATGGAGATAGTGAGTTGATCTTTCTGGAATATTCAACCTAGCCCTTTCCAGACAATGTAGGACAACTTTGTCCTTAAAGTCTGGCTCGGTTAAGAAAACGCTCATGTTAACGTCGATGAACCAGATCGCTCATTTGTGCTCCAGCGTGCGACACTGCATGCTGGCACAACCAGTCAAACCAATGAGCACAATAAATGTGAGCCCTGCTCTCCCTTATCGGCGGTTACCAATCGGCAGCAGTGCCTCGGGCCACAGGGCCGCCAGTCTGTGAGGTTAGCACGATAGATAAGGTTAATATGAAGGCCATGAACAGTGGATCGCATCTATTGTATGTCAGAGTGTGGAAGTCAATAGACTAGCACTTGCTAGTGCAGCATCAGATGAGATGATTGAAAATGCCTTTCAGTGTAATCCAGAAAGCAGAGAACATCCTCTATTGATGGAGTGGTTGTTTGTATGTGTGTGTATGTTGTCGTTCTCCATGCTGCCACAATAGAGACTTTTCATGGTGTCCATAGGATGTGGGTAAAACATTAGTCAGGCTGCAACTAACATCTACTTTCAATACTGATTAATCATTCAGACTATCCAAAAGTGTATCCATCAATTTCTCAGAGCCCAAGGTCACAATTTCAAAATGCTTATATTGTCCCCATATTGATAATAAATCCTCACATTTGAGAACACGGAACTATTTAATGTTTGCCATCAGGTCTACAATATGTCAGAAAATAGTTAAAAACGCCAATCACAATTTCCTAAAGCCCAAAGTCATCACATGTCTTGCTTTGCCCTACCAATACTTCAAAATCTAAAGATATTTTTACTCTTCGTATGCCATCGTGGACGAGAAGTCCCTAAACTGCTCAGATGAAATGGAAATTCCAACGTCGACAATTTCATGACAACTGGGCAAACACCATCTGCTGATGAAGCTCTTGTGATGTGACTGAAAGCCCCAGAACAGCTTCTAAATGGATGGGAAAATGTTCAACTAAAGATATTAAATTATCACATTTTTACCTGGAGTATGTGGTCATTACAGTGGCCTTGCGAACACATAGCCTTGCACCAGGCATGGTGCACCCTGGGACAATCACCACGTGTGTGTCAGTATTGCGAGACAGGTGCCAAATGAGAGCGGCAGAAGGTGTCCACTCCGAGTCTGCTTGCCTCCACCTGGGCGAGCCAGCTGTCCACACCCAGCGCCAGCCTCTTGTGACCGCTGTCCCACTTCCTGTACACGCGCTTCCTTCAGCGTGCGCTGCTTTCTTTGCTTTCCCATTTACGTATTCCACGCCAAGTCAGCTCTCCCCTCCATTTACTTCATGCATCACTGCCTCATTTTGTCCAAGTGTTCCTCATTAGTGCTTTCTCTTCCGGTGCTCCCACCTGAGCCAGCAATTTTCTCTCTGAACCCTGCTGCCTTTGTGTCCACTCGTCTCTCTTTTTTTTTTTTATCCTGGTATTCTGTCTCCCTAAATCCGAGGTCAAGGCTCGCTAAATGCCATTCCTCACACCTCATTCGCTTTTCTTTGATGTCAGCTTATTTCATTCATAGCTAACGTGACCTTACCTTGCCAGGGACAATGCGCTGTCAGGTGCCTATTGCTTCTTTCTGCCATCCCCTTTGAGAGTGTTGGACCAGCACGAGCTTCTGAATATGTGTGTGTGCGTGTGTTTGGCTACCAGCCTGTTAGCCTACTGTGATGTCGGGCCCATGTAGAGGATTGGAGACCGAAGCGAGAGACAGATTTTGTAGTGAATGGCCTGCTTCCATAACCCATTATGGGAGAGTGTGTTACACTCATGCACAGATGCTTAACTGATTACTATAAGAGGATGGTGACGCGAAGGGAAAGGTGTCTTAGATGGATTGTGATGGATAGAGATGGAGAGATGAGAAGGTCGATTTAAGGGAGAGAGACAGTTGATGGGTTTATGTGTGGAATCACGGAAGACGGGCTGATCCAGGAAATCAATGGGAGGACTGATTAAATGGGTAGCAGCAGGACAGAAATGCTTACTGCAGTTTAAAAAAAAAAAAAAAAAAAAAAAAATGGACCCTTTCCTCTGCACTGTGCTTGTGTTTTATAGAGGTGGTTGGGATTACAGCGAGGCTTTGATGAACAGGCTTTAATTAATCAAAGCTATAAGATACGAGAAGATGTTCATTAGTGCTGAATACATTTATGTTAAGGCGAGGGATCTTAATTTCTCAGCCAACAGAACTGCATTGATTAATTAGCATGAAAAACACCCTTTGCCATGACTATTCATGATGTTTGTGATTACATTTATTCGGTGACATAATTACAAAGAAAATGTAATATGATGGTTTTAATATGAATAATGTTATATTTTGATAACCGATGAGCTAGAATATGCCAGAATGATTTACTTGTTGTTGCTCAGTCTGTCGGTCCATCTCTTTGGTCCAGACCAAAATATCAACAATTATTGGTTGGATTGCTATGAAATTTGGTGCACACATTCATGCCCCCCTCAATTTATCATCTAATTAGCAAATGTTAGCATGCTAAAATCCCAGTTTAGCAGAGGAAAGTTCCATGCATCCAGTTATTAAGCAGATAGACATATTCTTAAATCTATCAACGTTACAAATTAGCTTGGATAAAAGGTTTTACTTGTCAACTAATATTTTGAACAATCTACTGATCAATTGACTTTGCACCAAATGTCCCTTTTCACATCCATTCTGCTCTATTACTTATTTGGTTAAATGTTTTTTCTTCCAGTTTTGACCTTAGCAGCCACTGGTCTGCCTCCCCTTCATCAATCGCTGCACCTCAGGGCCTCTCACATTTCATCCCACAGCCACTGATATGCCCAGAGCTCCCAACCCAAAATAGGCCAAGCCAATTTCCTGAGTTCTCAGGGCTTTTCGTGTCAAACATGCGACAAGCTTCATGAATTGCCGTTTTATACCCGCTCTCCTCGTTTTCCTTTTTCTCTTGTTCCCTCAGGCTTTGTATTTGTATGGCTCTTTTAAGAGTTGAACTAGAAAGAGGTGGATACAGTGAGACCAACAGGGAGATAAAAGCTCAAAGAGCGTTAATCAGCTCCACCTCCTCCGCTTTTCAGAAGTTTTGTATCAGGTGTACAGTGTGACAGAGGTCGCTATCGGATGTTGCCAGGACACTTCCAAGACTGTTATTGTCCTAAAGATGTTCAGGACGTCGACCCCCATCCATTTAATATGTCTAAATATTTTTTCCCGTCTTTCCTTTCGTCTTTAAATTTCTTTTCCTTGGTGAATATACATTTGTCCACATTGGGTGTCATTTCCATTAAGATGTATCCAATAAGAAAAGACAATTAAGGACTATTAATAATAATATTTTTAAGGTAGTTAAACTTCTTTCTGAGTATCTGCTGAGTTATCTTGGCCCGGTTGCTATGGGGACACATACCAACCGGTGGTAAGAGCGCAGCTGGGTTTGTTACGTCAAGTCAAAGACAGAAAACACACAGTGGACGTTTAGTTCAGGTGGACTCTTTCTTAACTTTTGTCAGACTGGCATTTTTCTATTATAGTCTTTATTTTTCTCTAGGAGGACACACACACACACACACACGCACACACACACGCACACACACACGCACACACACACGCACACGCACACACACACACACACACACACACACACACACACACACACACACACACACACACACACACACACACCGCTGTGCCAGTTGGGTTAATCCTAATCTGAACTCTGACAATGACAAAGCACTAATCGGAGGTACGGGACAAGCAAACGGAGCAGAACCAGATGGAGACACTGTGCTCCTGTTTATGTAATCTCTGTTGGGTTGGTTGCATGAAGTTAATCTCTTTCAGGAAAAGGAAAGGCAGTTCTGCACAGTAAATAACACTACACAACTGATTTGTATTAAGTTTATTTCAGGTGTGTCTTGTATTTGGTATCAGGTTGAAAACACAGTCCTCATGTCATCTTACTTTGTGTTTGGTTGAACACAGGAAAAATGAAGAGGGACTTTGAGTATTCATCGTAAAAAAGTGATGTCTGTCACTGACCCGGTGACATTAACATGATGTTATTGTGTGTAACTTGACTGTTGATTAGTTACTTGAACGTTGTTTATTTGGTTATTGCTAGTTGGTTTGCATCTGCAACTTATTCACAGCTTTTGATTTGGCAGAAGTTCAAGAAACCAATTTATATTCATGTACATTTTAAGATCAATTTCAGTGACATGCTTGATAAATGGGGGCCACTGCAGTTAAGTGTTGGTGCATTATTTCATGGCAAAGCGCTGTTAGGGTTTATGAGAAATCGAGCCTGTGGTCTGTGGAGCCAACACCCCATCAGCTGACGTGTGGTGGTGCTTTGGTGCGGAGAAGTCAGCAGGGAGGCATCCTGAAGCAGTTCGGGAAACCACTTGACTACCACCGACAGGCACAGACAGGCCTGGAATTAGATGGTAACACCTTTTTAGCACTGATAATGTTCTTTAGAAGAATAATTAAAACAAAGCTTTGACCTGCAATGCAGTGCACCGCAACATTTTCACTTTACTTACCCAAAACTTCCCAGGATACGTTTCCTGCAACAAGCTCCAGTACAACTCAGTCCCTTTTTGTCTGTCTTGTCTAGCTGCTGTGAAATGAATGACATTGCCTTCAAGTGTGGTTGGAAGTGATGATTAAAAACATCTGACGGAAAACCAATATAAAGTCCACTTGGAGCTACAACCCTGCGGCTAATTACCGCATAGGCTGATTTTGAGTGAATGCAGCCTTAATAACAAATGCATGAGGCTGTCATCCGTTTATTTAATGATGAATATACAGAGAACATGTATTCCTCCTATTTTGTAATGGACACTGCTGGTTCAGTATTTAGGAGACAATGGCCACTGCGTGAGTACACAAAGGAAACGAGGTGTGTGAGAGAGGCAGCGAGTAGGACAGGGGATGCGATGACAGCTTTTACTCTTGTCTCTCAGCAGAGAGGTTATTAATGAGTGGGATGACAACAGGGGGATATTAAGTGTCACCACCTCCTGCTTTGTCAGCTCATGTGGAGACTAGAGTTCAGAGCAGGGAACGATGCGAAGTGTGGAGACTGAACAAATACAGTAAAATTGCGGGCCTTGAAAACCAAAGAGAAAAAGCCGAAAGACGGTAAAACTTTGACCTTAGAGAGCCTGCAGTGTCGGCCGATAATTAGCTGTGGGTTCGTCTCTATGAACCACTCTTTCCGAAAAAGAAAAGTTGCAGCTTTATTGCTTTTGATGCTGTTATTATCACTGCATTTGGCTTTGAAAAAGCAATCTCCTGTATGCGATAGGCTCCCGTCAAAACACAGTTGATTGTGTTCAGCGGCTTCACACATCCATATGTATGTGACATCAGCAGAACAATGAGTGTGTGTGTGTGTGTCTGGCTTTGTTTGGAAAAAAACTGAACTGAGAGGTAAAATACGGGACAGGGGGAAGGAAACAAAAAGGATGTGGCTGCTGTCTCATCTCTCAGGAGAGTTCGGCCTCTTTGATCCTCATGAAGCAGAGGATCTCGGATGATGATTTGAGATCAGTGCGCTCCCTGCTTCGTAAAACCTGATCCTAACTACACCAAATCCATTTTTATTTACCGCCTCCCCATACAGGCTTTACTGTGCAAACATGGTCATCCTTTACCTCTGATCAGTGTCTTTACAGCACTGTCAGTCACCTGTAGAGCTTTTATTCTCTACCTGTCAGCATCCCCTCCTGGATGGCAGACCAACTGTTGACTCGTCTGTCAACAGTTCTTGGTCCTGCAGTGTGATGGGAGCAGGCGGGGGGACTGCGTGTTTGCATTTAAAACAGTTGTTAAGGGACGGACACAATGCATTGAGTCTCGAACCGAAAGCTGTCTGTGTTTTTCCACGATGAAGGAGATATTTGATCGATTTTAAAGAAAGAGAGGGTGAGGAAGTGAGGCGGCAAGGAAAAGTCCACATTAGTCTCCGCTGTTATCAGGAGAAAGAGGAAATGGAACAGGCCACTCTGCTGCTTCTGCCATTCAAGCTTTTGACCTCTCCCAGTCTTGTTTTCACTGGCAACATACTGTGGGCGGGCTACAAAACTGGCAGAGGTGTGAGGATGAGGACAACAGTGCAAGAACAGCATAAGACGCTTATAAGTCTGCATGTAACATGACGATAAAGATAAGAAAAGATAAAAAATAACAGGGAGTGGGGTAATATTCCTTGATTGAGAAACTTGATGAGAGTAGATGTTTTCTTCTGATAAACAGACAGTGTTAAAGGAAATGTGGACGCAGCGGCTGGCTTCCTCCACTGGCTCAGTGCCAGAGGGGAGACAACAGAGCTCTGAAACACTCACAGCTCAAGAGAATACGATTAACTCTGTCTCTATACGTGTGTGTGTGTGTGTGTACTTTACTGAAGTGTTTACATCAGGGAAATGAGCTCTTTGGCTATCACTGGCCTCTTCTTTGAAGGTTGAGCGTGCATGAACACACAGACACACACACACACACACAGAGGCAATACTGGCGCTCGCTGTCATCGGCAGCATTCTCAGCGGACTGATTTTATTGGTACTCTTGTAGGCTTGTTGGTAACAGCCTTGGCATTTGGTCCTGGCTATTTTCTGGATCGTGATTGGATAGCAAGTGTTGAGTTTCAAAAGAGGATTACTGTATAATTGGGTTATGTTATGAGCATTTTGTAATTTTACAATTTTCCCCACTTGTATACCATTATATATTTTACTGGCGTAAACACACACTCGCACACATGCAGTCATTGCACATTAGGAGTCTCTGAGCAGTGTGTGCAGTTCCCAAGGAAACTGGACTCTGCAGTGTGCCAGCTGATGGAAAAAACAGAAAAACTGGAAACTAGACTCTTTATTTCTGTTAGCATTCATAGTGTGTTAGTGTGTCCATATTGAAAAAAATGTTGTCTTAATGCTTCCGTCATATCAGAAAAAAGATTTATACAGTATTGCAAGAGATGCAGCACGACACTTAGAACTTTTTAGTAACATCACCGTCATTTAAAATTTCTACATATTAAATCAAATAAAGTTTATTTATATAGACCAATATTACAAATTACACACTTGTCTCAGTGGGCTTTACAGACTGTACAGGATACAACACCCCCAGTACTTAGACCCTCGCACCGCACAAGGAAAAGCTTCCTAAAAGAAACCCCACCATTAAAGGGGGAAACATGGAAGAAAGCGCAGGGAGAGAAACTGAGGAGGGATCACTCTCCCAGGACGGACAGACGTGCAATAGATGTTGTGTGTACAGAATAAACAACATAGTTAAAAATAAAACATAGACAGTGTATGTGAAAGAAATGATGATGTGATCGCATATTAAAAAGATGGATCCAGGATGATGTCAATAAAAAGCTTCCCGGTGTCTCCAAAAAAAAAAAATCAATCGAGATAACTTTCCGTTTGAATTCTTTCAAATCAATTTAGACTTTACTGTGTTACACACGAGGGCTAGTTATTTTTTCTCCTACGACTAAGATATTGGGACGAAGTATTACATGACAGTGGACCTTACATGATGTCATAGAAGATCATCAGATATATTTTTTTTAACAGAATTGATTAATTTGTGAAATGAAACCTCTCAATGCATATGTTTAATATTACCTCAACACAAGCACAATTGACGGCAACATTCAATACTCGACACATTTTGTTACCTGACGCTACAGACACATTTCCGCCCAACACTCGAGCAGCACATCTGGCATCACACTTTGCAGGCCTCCCGCTGCTCTTTTCTTCCAGACCATAATATTTTTCTCTCATAAGCCACCACTACCTGTGCTTGCAGCACAAACGTGACACCATCTTAACCCGATGCGGATGTAACATGGTAGTCCCACTGCAGTTGCACCGGTGCCTCATTCTGCTCAATGGGGCCAGTCTGGTTTTGATCTATCACCGAGGCAGCAGCCTCTGCATGAGCCTCACAGTATGTTTGTAAATGTGCTTTACAAATAAAATTTGATTTGACTTAATGCCAGTGGTGGGATACTAACTGCTTCCACATGCCTTAGGACAGGACACGGTACTAAACAATTTAAAAGGTTTGTTAAATACACTAGTCTTGTTTAAATCCCTTCATACACATTCTTGTTTCAAAGTGCTGCAGTCCGGATCTTTGCTGGTGGTCGTGTTACATGCTGGTGCGGCTCAAATTTCAGAGGCACGGGTTCTTTTTTGGTTTATTTGATGCTTTCCTTGTCCTTGTTACACCTCATTCTGACGGGAATGTGTTTGTCCACTGAGTGATGAGTTTTGAAAGAAATGGAAGTCAGGCAGGATGACGAGTGATGCTGTAAATGTCAGGAAGGTCTCGAGGACAGCATTGAGCATTTTTAGAGGTCCGCTGACTCCCTCATGTTGCGGATTACTTCACTCTCAAATCACGCATCAATGGCTTTTTGCAGCTATTAGGGCAATTGATATGGCAATTACTGTGTATGTGTGTACATGTTTGTTGAGTCTGATCCTAATTATCACTATTGGGTTTGATAATTATTCTAATAACTGAATTCCCTCAGAGCTTGTGGATAATGAGTTTCTGACTAAGTTTGTGGCCCCTGACAAAAGGTTGGGGGTAATTACAGTTTACAGTTCATTTAGCTGACGCTTTTGTCCAAATCGACTTAAAATAAGTGCAAACAATCATGAGGATACAACTCCGAACAGCAAGAATATTGCAAGTACATTAGCTACAAATAATCCAACACTCTTAAGTGCAACATACAAAGAACAAATCTTTTTTTTATTGGCCGAGTTGCAGTCAACAACAACAGGTGGGTTTTCAGTCTGCGACGGAAGGTGTGAAGACTATCTGCTGACCTGACATTAATGGGGAGGTCGTTCCACCATTTGAGTGCAATGAGTGTATATACCATGTTCGTACCTATACATTCATCTGTGTATAAAGAATGCAAGTACAAAAAAAGGTGTGTGTGTGTTGCTTTTTTGAGGACCCTGTTTAGTCTCCAGGGTATTTAAAACATTTTCCTATCAGTGTGCAAAGATGAGAAGATATAGGCGGCTTAATTTGCCGCATCAGGGATCCACAATCTGCTTCTCTTTGTTTCACTGCGGGCCTCTGTCTCTTACAGACATTTAATCGTGGTGTTATGGGCTATTTTTAGCTGCTAATTGTTCTTTAGTGAGTGTGTGGTGCGAGTCTTGATTTGTGTGTGTTGTGTGTGCGGTTTGCAGTTCAGATCAATGTTATGGATCCCATCTTTTGTTGGTGCAGCTGGCTTAAATGTTCATCCAGCTGTGTGTGTGTGTGTGTGTGTGTGTGTGTGTGTGTGTGTGTGTGTGTGTGTGTGTGTGTGTGTGTGTTGATTATTTATAGCTGTTCCATTTCTTCTCTCTGTGGATCCCTGACAGGCTGTCATTGTCGTTTTTGTGACTCTTTGTTGT
>CALSBV010011423.1:7873895-7901842 GCA_943590825.1 Bovichtus diacanthus
ACACACACACACATATTTAGACCAGACCCGAGTGTCTCAGATGCAGATCCATCTCTCACAATCTCCTGCTTCCTGTTCTTTCCTCAGGTGTTTGACGTGGCAGAGGGAACTCTGGGTAATATAGGTCCAGCTCATAACTTTGAGCCTCCCCATTATGACGGCATTGAGTGTTTGGCTGTACAGGGAGATGTGCTGTTCAGCGGGTCCAGAGACAACGGCATAAAAAAATGGGATCTGGAGCAGCAGGAACTCACTCAGGTGTGTACGTGTGCCTGCATGAAGAGTATGTTTTGCTTTTTCCTAAAGCCTAAAACACGTCTCTCTTACCATGCTGAAACATACTGACACTAGCTCAGAGTTATTTAAAAATACAGCTGCATGCGTCGTATGCTTCTACACAGTGCGTGAGGTCAGTGGGGTTGAGTTGAGCAGGAAGAAGAATTATTTTACATTCAGGTAGAGCTCACGCATCAAAGTTTAACACCCTGGCTGTGCTTCAGTGCTGCTCCTGACTCTAGCCTGCAGCTAGAAGCATGCAGAGTCCATTGTTCTATGAGGCTATTAATTCATGATCTCTTGACCCTTATCATCTTGTGAGCAAAGCCAGTCTTTCCATATGGTGCATGTAGTGCAGGAGATATAGTGCCAACACTGTATAAAAGGGCTTTGGGAGATTATTGTGGGAAAGTGATTCCTATCAGTGAGGATGCCAAATACAAAGGACCGCTCCACTGCTTCTAGTGTGGAGTACTGATTTTGATCATCAATTGATTTTTTAAAGTAATTTATCAAGCAACAGACGAAGAGTCTGCAGCCATCCTAGCAGCTCTGTCAGGCGGTACTTAGGCAAGCGGTACTTTGAGCTAAAAGTTAATGCCAACATGCTCACATTAACAAAGTGAAAGTGCTGATGTTTAGCAGGTGTAAAGTTTATCATGTTCAACATCTTAGTTCATAGTGTTAGCATGCTAACATTTGCTTGTTAGCCCTCAAAACAACACAAAGTACAGCTGAGGCTGATGGGGATGTCATTAGTTTGGCCTGTATCATAAACTAAAGTATTGGACAAATTACAAGTTTGACCTGAAGGTGGCGCTAAATGAAACGTCGGGGGAACACTAAAGTTACTACAGTCTATGGTGAAGGGGGACACGAATGTCTTTCTTGGCAATCCATCCAATACATGTCGAGATATTTCAGAAAGACTGACTTTGCCATCCCTGCAAAAATGGCAAACTTTTGCTGGTTCAAGCTTCTCAAATGTCAGGATGTGATGCTTTTCCTGGTTTAAAAGCAATTTGATTCATTAATCATTAACTGAAGAACTAAATAATTGAGAATGAAAATAACTGTAGTTGCGTCCCTATCGCAGACATGGAAGAAAAAAAAAATAACACTCATGAGAGACACACACACACACACACACACACACACACACACACACACACACACACCTTCTGTGCCCACACAGCCCAGGTAGAGGACTGTATTTTACTCGTTATCTGACACTGGCTTGGCTGTGACAGTTAAAAACGATTCTGTCCGTTGAGTGTTCAGTTGGTGGACAGCTCCCTTCATGTCTCCCTTTACACAAGTGTGTTCTCTCTGTGGAGAAAGTCAACAGAGTGCTGTCATGTGCAATGTGGCAGGGAAGCAGTGAGTCAACATCAGGGCGTTAGAGCCCACACGCATCAGAGCCACAGGTAACAGAGAGGAAAGTCATTGTGTGTCTCTGCATGCATGTGTTGACTCCTGCGGTGTCAATTGTGTATCCTCTGTTCCCGCTGTATATGTTAATAATGCATAATAATGCACCTTGTGGGTGGATGTGGCTTACTCATTTGCATGCACAGTAATATGCATATTAAGATGCACTTTCTTGTTGTTTGCATAAGTTCTATTTAGCCTTTGTTTATCCGAACAGAGAAAACGAGAACATAAGACATTATTATTTCCATTCAAAGGCTGAATTAAATCAACTCAGTGAGTGCTGTGGTCTGCGGCATATGACTTTAACCTCATTTGTAAATCAGCCAACACAATCCATTTTACAGCCTCTCTAACTCAGTAGTCTCTGTCTAATTATGTAATAGGATCAAATTGTGGCTTGGGGTACAATATAATATATTACAGTCAGTGGACTCTGCCTCCTCCAGGATTGCTGCTGCAAGCTGTTCTGCTCCAACCCCTCTGTTACAATGCATGCGCCATAGTGTGTTTCTTGAGGGAATATGTGAAGCAATTTGTTTATAATTACTGAACACTGAAGTTTAGTGATTGCCAGTTGCTTGATAAATAGTATACCTTCTAAAAACATCTTCAGGTTTCTGTTTGTTTTGCTGGTTTGTGCTGATGCAACTGTATCTGCAGTGGGATGTTGGAGAGCACTGACACATTTGTAGCCACTGGTGTAAAGTTGTTACAGATAGCGAGGTAGATGAAATATATGCGAGAACTTTCTCTTTATTTTTTTGTACTCGTTATTCCCTTCGTTATTTGTTATCAACTACCCATAGATTTAGGGGCGGGGGGAGGAGTTGCCTCTCCAAAGGTTTCCTTCATTTTTCTATAGGAGTTAAGGAAGGATTTCTAATTTCTCAACCTTTTCTGGCCTGTAGATCCCAACTGTGAATGACAAAACTCTGCTGATCCCTGAATTCAAGAGTTGTCAGCTGTCATGCAGGGAACATTTTACTGAAATGGCACTATATTTTAAACCCATTTAATATTTATAGTCAACTAGTTTAGAATACATGTTTATCAACATGTAGATTAGTTTCTGACAAGGAGGGAAACCCAGATAATATTTAATTTATAAGAGCTAAGAAAAAGTAATCAACTTCATCTAGCTCTGCACATAAATTATCAATCTGCACATAAATTAACAGCATTGAACATGGTATACTGTAATAACTGATGCCAGATCCAGTATCTGTGAAACAGCCAACCTGCTGAGATCTTCACACAGACCAGCATTGATAAGACGAAAATAGCCGGGCCCATAAACACGTTTACACAAATGTCTATATGGATCAATTTTTTGTATTTTACAGTTGAACAATAAACTTCAGTTTGTATAGTAAGTGAACAAACTATGTAATGGAGACTTCTAAATTAATATATGTTTAGCCTTTCTGTACGGACATTTCTTGTTTACTTATTGCCTGACGTATACTTCAGTACTTATTAGGGCTGCACGATATGTGGAAGAAATGCAATAACGTTTACTATAGCAGTAACAATATAACTTGTGATAAATACAACCAATTTGTTTTGTTGAATTAAATAAAAATTAAAGGAAATTATTTCAAACTTTTTTTTTCTTTTGAACTAAATTAACAAAAATTGAATAACATTTTAAAGTGCAGATTTCCACAAATACTAACTCAAAACAGTCCAAGATTGTAGTCTTTGTGTTTATCGTGCAAGTTGACATTGCAATGACAATAAAAAAATAAATAATAATAATTTATTGTGCAGCCCTAACACTACTATATATACTAAACTAATATCAAACTATATATGAGCCCAGCCCGTTTCAGTCTAGCTCTAAGAGAAAATGGACAGAAAAGACGAAACCCATTGTGTCAGTGGCCAATAAATCCTTGTTTTCCGCCACATAAGTCACATAAGCAGTCAATCAGTTTTCTGCAAAAGGACATAAACATGAACTTTAAAACCTTCAAGTGGATTTTTGTGTAAGCAGCTTGAATCCAGGAGTTAATTCTACCTTCGGATACTCTGTGTATCGTAAACCAAACATTGTTTCTGTCCATCTGTACTTATTTGTGTCACAGTTTCTCGTTTCTGTGTCTAAATGGATAATACCAGCGGGAGAATGTGTCGTCTCAAATAGTACTTTTTATATTGTATTATGAATCATAACTTCTTGAGAGCAGTCATGCTGTTTTTTAAATATACGCCTTTGTTTATACAAAGCAATGTGATACATTCACCAAGTTATGTACATAACATACCAAATAATAAGCATTTGGATAATATCACACAGTATTATACTCGTTCTTGGCTCAGATTTTTATTATCCGTAAGAATCACTGAACAGACAACAACTTGGAGCGCTGTTTCAAGGTCAAATACCTTCAGTAAAATAATATTGATTTCTTTTCTTTTTTGCTTGGAAAGCTGGAGAGGAATACTTTTATTTAAGCTTGTGGATCCTTAGTTTAGATCACAAGAAATAGAGCTAAAATAGACTTGCATGCAAATGAGGATTAGATATACAAATTTACTGCCTTTTTAAAAACTAGCAAAAGAGAGACCAACTACGAACCGCAGTGTGCTAAACATGCACACAAAGAAAAACAAATTGGTACGTGAGGAACCTGATGCAAACAATAATGGAAAGGAGCTTTGTTTGCTGTGTTATTTTGGTTGAATGCTAATCTGAAAATGCAACATGAAAATAATTAATGACAGAAGTAAATCAAACACAACATGAAAAGTAGACAAACGTAATAAAAGTTATCTTCCTGTGCATGTGTTCCTCTGTTTGAAGCTAAATGAATCTGCAGCCCAGTTAGATGAGATAAACAGAATTAAAAATTAAAAACTGAAAAACAACAGAAAAACCCAAAGTTTGTAAAATCCGAATTTCAAGACAGTGATAATGTTTAACATCTCGCAACATCATTGTAAAAAAACTGAACATGCAGACACATGTGCTAAGAATAACTACAGTACTGAGACTAAATGCAGTATTAGTGAATATGTTGCCTAGCAACAATCCATTTTCCATTCAAGAAATAACCAGCTTTATTGGTGATGGTTTATATCCATAAAAAAATTAAACTCAATAACCCAGATTACTCGCATTTCTGTATATTTTATGTAAAAACATGAGATGTATTATCTTTATCTCTTTCTGCTTTGACTCCACAGCAAATCCCCAACTCCCATAAGGACTGGGTGTGTGCTCTGGCATACGTCCCAGGGCGGCCCATGCTGCTGAGCGCCTGTCGGGGCGGCATGCTGAAGGTGTGGAACGTAGACAACTTCACCCCCATTGGAGAGGTCAGAGGTCATGACAGCCCCATTAACGCCATATGTACCAACTCAAGACAGATCTTCACTGCGTCCAGGTAAAAAAAAAAAAGAAACTGCACCACCACTAATCCAAAAACATTTCTTCTTGCAGTACTGTAAAATAGAAGTCAACAAATTGTATTCCCTTTTTTTTTTTTTTGTGTTTTTTTTTTTTTTAATCTATCCAGCATTCACTTGAAGTAGTGAAGGGATATATGGGCAAAAAATGAATTTCTTGAGAAGATTATAACCTTTTGTTGAGAGTAAAAGCATCCTTTTATGTCTTAATAAATACCATTTATCCACAACAAATTATTGTTATGAAAGTGTGTGTAGATTAAAGTTCTATCATCTTTTAAATGACAAATGCATTAAAAGATAAAACCTGGCAATATTCTACCTTTTTTTGTTTTTGTCAATTTATTCTGGAGAAAGACCAAAACCAACAATCAATTGATTCTGCCAACACGTTTTGCCTACGTAATATGTCATAGAGCTTAATTGTTGTCCAAAAATAATTAAAAAGATTATTTATCAATTCCACATTCACCATCTGCTGCTATAAATACTCACTAGTACACCAAATGTGTCTGCTGAAAAGTCCCCATCAAATGCACTGTTTACTTCTGTTTGAGTGAAATTTGCCTAAAACTGCAGCTGTTTTTTGGTAATGACTTGGCCTTTAAAAAAAAAAAAAGAAAATGAAATGATACATTTAAGATTTAAATAATCACTAGTCAACAAATAAGCGTGGAGCTCAGAGACATTTAACAGAGATGAACTCACGCAAAACTATAAAATAATGCCAGCCTTATCAGGAGAGTGATTTGAAGGGTTTGGAGGTTGAACATGACGTTTATATTTGAGTTTTTCTCACCGGTACAGAGAGAGAAAATGTGAATGAAATACTGGATTATGATTCATGCTTGTTTCATCTCAAGCATCTCATCTGCAGCAGGTGTGTCCGCCTCTGTAGCTCAGAAAGGGTCACACTACATCCTGTTTTTCGCGAAAGCTGTGTTTTTCATAGTTGCGTCAGACAGGGGTAATGGTTGTTGACTGTGTGTATCTAAGTGGGACATCCTGTGTTCATGTTTTTCAATTCTCATTCAGCTGGTGGGCTTTCACTGAAGTTGACTAACTTTCTACTCCCTCTTCTTCCGGTCTTCTCCTCTTCTCACCATCTTGTTTCATCACTTCATTAATCTTTATCATCCCTCACGTCATCTTTTCTGCGGACAAATATTTCCTCTTGTTTGGTCCCTTAATCGCTGCCTTCCCACTCCTCCTGTTCTTCACCTTCCTCCTCCTCCTCCTCAACCCCAGTGACTGCAGGGTGAAGTTGTGGAGCTATGTGCCAGGCTTGACCCCGTGTCTTCCTCGACGGGTCCTGGCCATCAAAGGCCGAGCCACCAGCCTCCCATGATTGCCTCTTCTTCGCTCACCAACCCTCCCTTCCTCTGGTACTCTCTTAACTAATTTCCACCCTTTTTTTCCCCTGCTGCTTTTCTTTTCTCCTACTTTTGTATTTCTTTAACTTTTTTGTGTTTGTTCCTGTTCTGTTTCTATCCTTCTTTTCATTTTTATTCCAATTCGTCTATCATTCTTTTCTGCTGTTTTTCTTTTAACATGCTGCTGCTGAAGTTAGACTTCTATTTTCTTTTAAACTTTTATCGTGTTTGCTGGTTTATTTGCAGATCACTGCCTCCGCTAAGACAAAAAGCTTCTCTGTGACTGAACAAGTGACTCATAGATCTGCTCAGAATAACTTTTCTTCTCATTTGTGCAAAACAAATTAGTCTGCCACTCCTGTTGTTCTACTTTTTTTTTAGCAAATATGCTTACTAAGAGTTAGATGGGTACCACTCTCATGTCTGTCTGTTCAATATAAGGCTACGGACAGCAAACAGTTAGCTTGGCATAAAAAGTGAAAATGTGGAATAGAGCTAGCCTGGCACTATCTAGTCCAGCATATAACCCCTTCATAAACCCCAACTTCACGTTTGTACACTTCAATTGGGTTTAACCAAATAAGATACAATGTATTTCTTTATGCTAAGCTAAGCTAAGCGAACTGGCTGTACCTTCATATTTATCGTACAGACACAAGCATAGAAGGATCATTTATTGACATTTTAATGGCATACTTTACCATAACTTTTTTATGACATCTTATAACATACTATACTATGACTTTCTTTATGACATTTTCTGGTATAACACCCACCAAAGAGCACATCTAACTTATTTAGCTGTTGTTAATGAAAAAGGTGATGCTGTCCTGGGTGTTTCCTAATTGACCAGTGCAAAGTGTTGTAATTGGCACCGAGGGAATGTGCAGGAAAGTGAAAATCAAATTGCATTGTCAGTTGGGAGCACAGTTGTGGGCAGGTTGATAAGATTTACTTGTTGCAGAGTTATGAATCATACTTAATTCTCCACCATTGTGAGAGGTCGGAGAGAGGTATATTTTTATACTGACACCATGAGACAAGTTTTTAATCAAGTGTGTGTGTGTGTGTGTGTGTGTGTGTGTGTGTGTGTGTGTGTGTGGGGTACACTTTGAAGTCAATCTCTTTGTGCTGTGTCTGATGCACAATTGCTTGAAGACTACCTGATTGATGCTCTGTTATTTTCTCCCTATATTTCACCCCATCTCTCTCTTTTGCTCTCTCTAGCGACAAGACAGTGAAGATCTGGTCGTCAAAGGTGTGGAGGAAGCGGTGACCACCTGAAGTGGTCCCTTTTGTCGGCCATCTTGCTGCAACTTCAGCCACTGACCTGTGACCTGCTCACTTCTATCAATGAGCTGTGAAATAGAAAAAAACCTGTTTCCAAGGCAATAAGGTGTTTTTTTCTTTTTGTCAAGGTGCAAAATGACAAAGCCGAGGCAGAATACATATTCAAAGGCATAGAATTATTTGCCTTTTTAGATTTTCTTTTAACTGCCAATTTGAAAGTGCCATTCAGTTGTGATGCTACTTGGGCAATATAAACCGCATCTTCCAGGAAGAACTATTTCTCTCTCCTGACATAAGAAACTACCACAGCCTGGTATTAAAAGGAGAAGAAAAAAGTGTCCTTCTGTTCTTTCACCAATGTTTCAGAGTCCTTGTGGAACAGTGACACATGAATTTGCTCAAAGATGTGTGTTTTCATGTATCCGCTGTCTGAAAGCCATGACACTGGCCGGATTTAAAGCCCAGAGGGACGTTAACGGACAACTGGGACATTCAGGACTGCTAGTGTTCATTAGTGTTGTGACTGTTCTGATACTGAACACATTGGAGGGTCATGCAGTGGGCTCATCGTGGCAGATGATCCATAAAAAAATAGCTGATAACTGGAAAATTACATAAAACACCACTTGATGTTGTGTTTTCTTACACCGGACACACCCTCCAATCACTTTTAGTTCAAGTCGCTCTCAGTTTATCACTGAAACTTTATTGTGTTCAACAAGTCTTGTTAAAAAAAATTATGACTTTTTAATGACTTTTACTAATTTATTATTTGCCCTACCTCAGTTGTTGAGGTGGGAAGGAACATTTTTACGGGTCTCTATGTACAAACACCTGGTGCTTGATATTTTGAAGTTTTTATTTCATGCCTGGCTCTTCATCTCTGTGTGGATGTGTCCTCTGTGGCTTCTCTGGCTATAAGACTGTCTAACTGCTGACCCTGCAAACAGGAAAGCACACGTCCAGTAGCACAACTAAGGTAACACTGGCCCCGCAGGATCTGACCAGAATGTAATGTTTGCTCTGCGAAGTGCTAACTGCGGCAAAAATAAAAACCAGCCCTGCAGATGCACAGGACACAAACCGTACACACCTACAGCGCACACTCCTAAGACATTTGTGAGTTAGGTACTCCATTGAGGCCAAAGTGCCAGATCATTATCTCGACCATCCTACAGTGTGTGTCCCATACCTGCCATTTATCCTCCACACAAATGGTAATAGGAGCCCTATCAGTTCCCCCCTGCCTGCTTTCAGCTCCACTCTGATCTTTGAGGTTAGCCACTGTATCAGACTGACCAGCCTTACTGAAGAGAGACCACCTCTTTCCCAACTACTGAACCTCTCTGGGAAGCCAATTTAATTAGAGGTCTCGCAGCTCTACCGGCTTCTTTTCAGGCAAGATTACTTAGGGGAAAGTAGGTCAAAACTGAGAGGTATTTCTTAGTAAAAATCCCAATTTTCTTACACCCACTTTTTGCTGCTACATTTAAAGAGCAGGAGAAACTTCCTGCACCCGTGCACTGAAATCTGTTTATATGGCAGATTATGTGTGTGCACACATATGCACAAACCGTGAACACACACAAACGCAAGACTTCAGTGGATGTTTCGGTTATCCATCTTGTCTGATGGGTCTTGGCAGCCCTCACTGTGTTGATTTAGTGTCTCTCTAATGAAACAAATTCAGCAATGCACTGACACACACATATGCACATGCATACACACTCCTACAGGCGACATTAATTCAATTAAGTTTTTGTTCTGAATACAGATAATGGCAAGCATTCACATTTCTTTCAGTTTATGAACTTGGGCTTTTTTTTGGTAGCAGTTAAAAATGACACGCAGCATTTAAAAGCTTCTTGTCATACAGACGTTTGATTAAAAAAAGAAAATCATGTCTGTATCAAAATATCAAAGCACAGTTGTTAAACTCTGAAATCTCACTAATTCTGTTGGGGAAAAAAAAAAGAATAGAATCATTTGGTCATTTAGTGAACCTGTAGTATAATTAAACGAAGCTTGGATCATAAAACGGCAGTCACAGGTGCTGAAGTTAGTTAATACTTTGGACATACTGTACTTTCTGCAAATTCTCCTCTAAGAGGGAATATGCACTGCTGATCGTTAATGTAGCCAACATCAGTTTGAAGCTGCTAACATTCTCCAAAAGCAATTATTTGGGTTTTGGTTTTATATTGTTGGGTGGGGTGGTGCAGTGAATGCAAATGTGTAGATGGGGGTGATTTATTGAAGCGCTCTTGATTTTTATTATTTTGCCACACTTAGAAACTCAGGTATAGGTTGAAGGATAATGTTGGCCATACTTTAGTCAGTACTTGACCCTGTGAATTTAGGTAGCTCTTTGAATTGACCAAATGCCTTGTTTGAGAGATTTTTTTTTTTTTTACTTTGAGAAGAGTAAAGGTACTATCATGTATCACCCCTTTTTGTGAAAAGACTCCTTTCCATGTTTTGCTTTTGCATTGTATTCCCTTTACTTATTATCTATGTACTGTGCTTTTCTGTACAAAATGTACAAATCTTAAATGACATCTTCCCAATCTGGCCAAAGATGAAAGTCTTGCAATTCTAAGAAGATGTGCACTGATTTGACCATAATATGTATTAAAAAAAATGGATATTGTATAGAAGTTAAACTCGAGTGAGCGGTACACAATGTGGTTAGTAGGAAAATGAACCTCCACATATATACTTTGACCTCACGTCTGACGCCACTGGGCCCTTCACTGTACACTATGTATTTATTTATCTGTGCTTATTAGCCAAACTGACCCTGCTCACAGAGCTCTGTGGTGTGTTCCATGCGTTAACAAAGCTAAGACAGCTTTTATCTCTTTATCCCTTTTATTTTCTTCCTCTTCTCCAGACTCCTTATTGCTAGAGAAGATCCCGTAGTACTGTAGCTTTAGGCACTCTCTAAGGTGCCCTGTGCTTGTACATTTGCTGAAGGATGCATGATGTTAGTGGTGCTCATCGGTTGATTGGTCACCTCAAAACATAGCAATTTAGTAGGCAATTAATTCCCCCTGCTAATGTCAATTTAAATGTTTAACACCTGAGCGGATTTGTTATCAAAATATTGGAAGGATTAGGCTTTTCAATTTTAGTCTGAAGCATTGACAGTCAATGACTTGTGCATATTTTATATTTTTTAAATATGCACCAAAACATTGGAGTGTGCTTCACGAAAGATGCTTGCTTGGAAGATTTATTATAGCCAAACGGAAGCCCTAATTATTATCCGGCCTTGGATCAGCCCCACCCAAAGTTACCCGGAGTTCTGAGGCTTGTATTCTGCCGATGTCAGCACCACTTCATTACTTGATGATGTGTAAATAGGTGTGTCATACCTTTTTTTTAATATCCCAGAGGAGATTTATTTGAGGTTAGCTGATGTCTTCCTCTTCAGCTGGCCTCAGAGTAATATCTGCAAGTTAGGATTTACATGCACTTTGGATAAAGAACACTGCTGTGAATACTCTGTGAACTGTTTTCCAGATACGTTTCAAGCCTAGTTTTAGACTTGGTTTACAAAGACGGATTTTATGAGTCCAAAACAAGGCTTAAAGCACTAATATTGTGCTGAAAAGATCACATCTGTTTAGCTCTACAGTAGCTTTAGAAATGAATTATATTAATGTTTGTGCTGATACAGTATGTAAGATAGCAGTGAAGATGTAGA
Source organism: Bovichtus diacanthus (assembly GCA_943590825.1). Taxonomy (NCBI): domain Eukaryota; kingdom Metazoa; phylum Chordata; class Actinopteri; order Perciformes; family Bovichtidae; genus Bovichtus; species Bovichtus diacanthus. The sequence goes on from CALSBV010011423.1 coordinate 7,885,389, forward strand.
AAGACAGTCCCCAGTATGTCCCTGCCTTTAAAGTCCCCTTTTTATAGCAAACCTGAGAATGAGAATTTTCTCTTTGACGGAGCAGCATGCACACATTTGTAGACGCTCAGGAGAGCCCTTCTCCATCCTTATTTCCCTAGCTCTCTGCTGGTATTCGGAAATGTTTCTTAATAATGCTGACCACAAACAGGCCATATTACTATATATATATAAAAATATATAATCCGAGACACAGGATGACAGGATCTAACCTTAATCTATTTCTCCTGCAACAATCAACTGCAGAAAAATCCTACCTGATGAAATGTTCTTTTAGAAAAGGATATTATCACACTAAATGTACTATTGAGCATTGTTGGATCAACACCGCTCTCTGGTCCCTCACTGGTACACCAGTTGGTGACGATGTTCTGTAGCCGAACGTGAAAGAAAAAAAAATCTACTGTTGATTCCTGTGTTCTAGTTTAGCACCAGTCATTCAAGTTTAAATGGGAAAGCTTTAAAGCATGTGTGTAATTGAACATTTCTGACTTTAGAGCCCCCCCGACAGTGGTAGTGTGACCATTTGCTAAGCCCCCCCCGTTACCGTGGTTACGCCTGTTGAGCTTTCCATTCTGCACAAAACTAATGCAGATTACAATAATAACTGTGGCAGGTTTACCAATCGATATTCACCATCAAACACAAGGCCATGCTTTAATGGCATTTTTAACCACTATGCTTTACTTTTACCAAAAAAAGGGATTTTAGGAATAAACCCATGAGCTTGGCAAACGTAATTGGCCTGCTATGTAATGCACGTTTGGCTGTAGTTGAGTGCATACTTCCAGAACAAAGAGCCATCGCTACTCTAAACTCTGATTTGGCTCGGACGCATCGGATGTTCCTGCCCTGAACAGATCTCTTTTTTTGAATTGCCCTTTAACCTCACATAATAATATAGTTACTTAATGATATTCCTCCTCCAACACTGGTTTACTTCTGCAGGTAGTAAGCTAGTTAGCCAGACATGATAGCGTTGAGAAGAATCTCCCACCACCCTCCAAACTCTTTATATACAGAGTTTTGCTTATGTCACGCTAGAGCCCTGTGCACAACAGGTCCGCTGTGCCTAGTTACGGTCGCTAAGCTGTGATTTGACAATCGCTGCTCGGGGGAGGGATTTAGCTAATGGTCAGTTGGCTTAAAGCAAAAACAATGGCTGCACCAATTTTCACAGGCAAACAAAAGAAATCAATGTGTAGTGGCTGTAAGCAGTCTGTCTGGTATTAGACATCGGACCACAGGACAGATGCAGTTGGAGAGCTGCCGTCAGACTGATTGTGTGATTACCACCTGTAGCATATCCAGCCCAGCCCAGCCATTTTATGACCACTAGGAAATGAAACCGAAGTAGTCAGCTCAGCTTCAGCCTTGTGCCTCAGCCAGCAGGCCCCACTGCCTTAAAGAAACAGAATGTGTATATAGGACATTGATAATCATCCACTTAATATCCTGAATCTGTAACAGACATATTCTGAAGATTGTAGATTGTCCTACAGATTGTGGAACTCTGTTCTAAGTCAGATGACGTCTTAGCTCACTTTGTCAGTATGGCTGAAGGGACTTTCAACTTTGCCTAAAGACTGCTGAGGGGATGGAATCGCATTTAGACACAATTAAGAGGGCACTTTGCTGCTCGGTGGGAAATCGCTATCACACACCAACACAGGTCTTCTCTGCAGCTGCTCGAGTCCTTTTCCCCCCCAGCCGTGTGTTGTCATCTTTAGCTCACATATGGTAATACAATATGTGGCCGTGTCTGTGAAATATGTACTCATCGGACATAAATGCAGGGTCAAAGGTCATTTGTGCCTTTGAATGCACAGATAACTCCCTCCTAAATGAGTGTAAATGTGTGTACAGTTTTTTTTTTTTTTTGTTTTGTTTTTTATAAGACAATGTGCATGTGACCAAGCCGTGTAAAATATCTTACTGTAAATACTGTAAGTAAATATTTAATGAAGGATCCAACATTCCCTCAAGAAAATAAATAAGTTAAAAACGCCTGTTCTTTGTGTCTTCTGGTGTGAATTCATATGTAGTTTGGATCATAAAGAAAAAAATATCTTTTTTCACAAGATCACATTCCTGTGATTTATCTTAAGGGAATTAGTTTTTCAGATTGATTGGGATTTTTATTTCCCCAGCTGTTTTAAGATTTAGCTCTTTGTCTCCTTTGTCTGATAGTAAGACCAATGCAGCTGAGAAAGAAAAGGATCCTTTCCCTTGCAGATGAACGTGGAGTTTATTGATCATTCAGGATAAACAGGTTGTAAGGGATGAGATGGAGGCACGGGGAGATGTTTTTCATCCCGAGGCATTTCTTTTTACTTCAGGGCAAGAGATATAGACTCAAAACTCATACATCTTCATTTCTTTTGCAAACCCTGATCATTAACTCGTGTCGAGCTAAGCTCGAACGGGCCGCGACGGGAGACAAGCACTGTGATGTACGACGACCATTAACGCCTCAGAGGAGGCAAAAACCATTTGAAGACGCCAGTCACAAATAAATAAACATCCGTACGCGAACCCTGTCACTTCCCAGCTGTGTGTGCTCCATCTGCTCTGTATATCAAAAAAAAAAACCTCCTGAAATTTCATTTGAATGTCTTTGTCTGTTTCATTACACTGCAACGCTCCAGTAGGTTTGCTTTTACTTACTGATCCATCAATCTCTGTCCTACTCTATCAATCAGCCTGTTACTATAAAAATCTATTTGAAATTCGGTCTGAGAGAATAGTTAATGTCCCACATTGATTATGCTTACTAGTGAGTAAACTAAAATTAATTTAAGTCCAACATTACAAGTAAACATACTGTAATTTACTAGGGATACCAATGTCAATGGGTCTGTCCGCCACTTTATGCTAGAATTGCAACAATTAGTCGACTAATCGATTAGACAATTGACAAATAATGTTTTGAAAATCGATTTATCGTTAAAAGTAATTTTTCATGCAAAATTTGCTTTTTTTCAGCCTCTGAAATATGGAGATTTCCTCAATTAAATCGAATATCTTTGGGTTTTGGACTGAAAAAACAAGACATTTAAAGACATCAAACTGGGATGGACATTTTTCCACTATTTTCTGACACTTTATCGACCAAACGATGAATCGAATAATCTAGAAAATAATCAACAGATTAATCGAAAATGAAAATAATCCTTAATCCTTTCCACAGTCCACAGAAGGAAATTTCTCAACAAACTGTAATGGAATTTTGTGCAGACATTCATGGTCCCCAGAGAATGAATAGATTTGTCCAATACTTGCCAATACCTGCAAAACTGCTGCCACCCTCAGCCTCAGTTGTACTTCGTGTTACGTGCTGATTAGCAAATGTTAGCATGCTAACACAAGGTGGTGGTGAACATGGTAAACATACCTGCTAAACAGTTACAGTTTTTTTCAATCGCTAACACACACAAATTACACATGGGTAGAGCTGGAAGTGGGGGGGGGAGACAACTTTCTGATGAAATCCGGGCAACATTAGTTGACAATTGTAGAAGTGTGATTATTACATCTAGCTAGTTTTACATATGCTCACTGAAGAACCATTATTAATAAGTTTGCTCATACCTAAAATTGTGAATGAAAAGCTGCTGTTACTAAAAACGTCTGAAATATGCAGACATTGAAAGGTTTTACAGAAATGCGCATTATAAGTTAATACACTGAAGGAAATGTTTTTAGTCTCATATATCTTTTATATTTTATATTCTTTTTATATATATATTTTATGTGTGAACTCGTGTAACCAAATGATAAGAAAAGTACTAGTGGAAACTGTTGTATAAAAAGGTGCGCATAGTCTTGTGTAAATAGGGAGGTTACAAGACAAAGCTACAACTCAGGTTTACAACAGCATGATAGCCTACTGCCAAAGGAGGGACTCGTGTTGCCAAGAGGCGTGGACACGCCTGTGCACCAACCAGAAACCAACAAAGAAGATCATGTTACATAGTTTACATTTACTAACCAATGAGTGAGAGGCAGCGCCTCTAACAAAGAAAGTATATCACTGTGCACGAAACTTGAATTGGGGTTCTGAAACAAGCGAGAGACAGCGAACTACATCGCTCTGCTTTGTGGACTGTGGACCGCGACTTTCAGAAACCTCGGCCGAGATATACTCTCATCACAACTTTATACTAAATAAAACAACTTTAATATAACCTCATTCGACCAGAAGTCCTTACTGCTTTTCTCGAAGATTTTGAACACGACACCACGTTATCAATTATGGGTTGACAATGAGATTGACAATTTCGTCCGATTTACCGTTGCCTCATACGACTCCAAACGAATGCTGATGTTGCTCCATATTAGCTGGATACGTAAATGTTTGCTAACATGTTCGGCATATCAACTTTACAAGGTGACAATATATCATTATTTATGTTGAGTTTGTAGGTTTTTTTCTGCTGCCACCAAATCTGTTGATGCAGGTTTAAAAATATTACAATTGCCTATATTTGATAGTTGACCTTACTCGTGAACGTTTGTTGGAATTCTCTTAAAACGTAGCAACACAAAATGCAGCTAATAGACAGTAGTAGAGTAGAGAGCACAGCATGACCTTTCTATTATAGTTATACCATATACTATTTGGAAGTGCTCATGTGTATAAACAGTGCTTACAAACTTCCCCCAAATAGATTGGGAAATGAATCACTTGTTGCTTTAATCATTTTCTTGTGTCACTTGTGTAATCCCAGTGATGTAGTGGTCATAAAAAGAAAAAAAGACAGAAATCTTCCAGAAACAATTTGAGGTAGTAAATGTACGGCTGTAAAAGGCTTTTCTGCTCATTGGTGAATATAGCTCTTGTCTATGATAATGGCAGTGAGATAAGATGATGCAAATCAACTTAAACAGGCAAACACATTTAGTATACTGATAATTAGCAGCGTCATGGAAGCAAGGTCGAATGTAGAGAAGGGTGGAGATGGATAGAAGAACAACAACAAGGGGAAGTAATTCAGTTTAGGAATCACTGCAGGAATTAGGCTGGGGAATAAAAAGAATGCAGACTATTTATGATATTTATGAATAATGGAGGATGCCGAATAAGCCAGGTAAACTAAAAACACACTGCATATTATGTGTACATTATCACATGTACAGCTTGTATAGGAGAGGGGACAAATGTTGTCTCATGGACCAGTATGACCTTGAAAGAAGCTAATAACAATGGAAATGCAACCTTTGTAGCGAATGCTCCACACTATAGAATATCACCTTATTGACTCTACATATAGTTGCACCTATACGAAGAGAAGTAAGGGAGAGACACTGGGCGAGACTGTAAATCGACTTCACACCACATGAACTCAAAAGGGGATTTTAATGCTCAGTGAAGTCATGAGCATCTTTCATAAATCCCCACAGTTTCTCAGATACACACAGCGAGCATCTGCACGGCCGCTGAACAAAGCCTCAGACTATCAACTAAACAGCACTGTCTAATCCCATTATACACTCTCTCTTTGAGCCCTGTTTTACACAGCACACACACTCTCCACCTTTCCAGGTTTAGGCACATCAGAGGGATGCACAGTCATTCCTGAACATGGGTGGATAATAGAAATAAAAAATACAATGCCGTTAGTAATAATCATGTCTCTGTGGGTCACATTTGCAGGCAGTGCTCATGAATGTGTATAATGTGTTTTATTATGTTATTCATTGAATGGCCAGTCAAAGTGTGCCAGTGTGGAGTTGGGTATCAATTGAGTTGTAATGATGGTGAATGGAAATGACTTCACTGGTTCTACAATTTTGTGAAGTATGTTTGTTCCCTTTTCATTCAGAGAATTAAATGTGAAGATGCCACTTGCCTAGTTGTTAGCTTAGCATGAAGGTGGAAACTAGCCTGCCTCTGTCCATAGGGAACAAAGTCTGCCTACCAGCACCTCTAAAGTTCTCTAGTTAACACGTTATATCGCTCTTCCTGGATACCCGCCTGATCAAAATATTATCTGTCACATAAGCCTCCGCAAACCCGTAACGAGACATAGCAGTTAATAGTTAATTAGTGAGCGTTAGAGGTGCTGCTTGGTGGATTTGCACACACACATATTTCTTGTTTGCTGAATTGGAGACCTCTGATAGGCCACAAATCATTTTCTTTTTTATTCTTTTTTAATCAAGTCGTGGTAGGGAACTCTCAAAAAACCCACACACAAGTGCAGTGAAGTTTACAAGCAGTTTGTAAATGCAGGTTCAACAGTCAACAGTATGTAACATCCAAATAAGTTTTTGATTAAAATTGCAACAAAAAAAACTAATTGCATTTCAATTACATTTAAATATTATGTATTCATTACGTAACTGTAATGTCAATATATTTAAAACACTAATTATTATCATTATTATTATGTGCATTGAAAAATATTTATGTGGAGAGAGTCATTTATATACAAATCACAAAAGACATGTGATTCCTTCTGTATGGATTAACATCGAGACCCATCTAATTCCTTAGATTTTTAGTTGATTACGTTTTTCTGTATTTTGAGCTCTTCTGGTCAACAGTTCCTCCATTATGGCCATTACGTCTTATGGCGACCCGTCCATGTGTCTAAAATAAACCCTGTTGCTGCATCAGGAAGCATAAAATGAGTCAGTTCCTCTGCAGAAGGGAGCTGAATGTCCCCGGATAAAGTACTTTCTCAGAGATGTTTACAGCTGCAGATGAAAAACACTTTTGTGGTTAGAGGTTTAACTCTACTGCATGGTTGGGCAACTCATTCATTCATACATATAACAAAAGATGTTCACATTGAATGCTTATTCTTTACATAAATCATTTTTTTTTTTCTATCGCAACCTGATTGATTCCACTGTCTCTTCATCTCCACACAGAGTATGTTCCTTGTTCTCACTTTGTCTTCTTCTTTGATTCTTTTCGCTTCGCAGGCTGGTTCCTCCAGGGCAAGAAGTTGTAGGAGACCAAAGCTGTGAGGAGGTATGTAGCCATGCCAGTGTATCCTCCCAGTACCAGACACAGCGGCTGTGCCAACACGAACAGACAGAACACGTTCATCGACGCACGGTCATCCAGCTCCACCCGATCGTCCTGTGTGGCTTTCATCACTCCGAAAAAATACATCAGTGCCACCGCCGGGTAGAAGGCCAATTCCGCCATGATGCTGAAGACAGGATGCTCCCACGCACTAACAAGCCTTTGGGTTTAACATGTGCACATGTGTTGGAAAGTAGTTTGTAAAATCCACTGAAGTATTGAGCGAGAGTATTTTCAGAGACACACTCACCCGGGTCTCAGATTTACACTCACTCGCGGACAGAAATCCCTCTGAAGTGTGAAGGTGGCTCTTACAGGGAAACAGACTTAGACCTTTGAGCCGTCGTCACCACAGTCCTGTCAAACATTATCCACCTCCTGCGCTCCTTATCAGGACACTGAGCAGCAGTTAGCTTTTAACACAATCTACTATTTGTTGTTGTTTTTTTATCTCTTTAAAAATGCAAATGCAAAAACGGAATAAAATCACACTAGAGTGCATTGCAAAAAGAACTAAATAATAACTAAATAGCTTCTTTTTTTTGCTGGGAAGTAGTGTTTCAATTACATATTGTATGTCTTTTTAGATCATGTATCCTTTCTATAGCACAGAGTTTAAGTCTTTGATTTTCTGTATTTTGAATGCACTAACGCTACTAAACATAATACTGAATATGAATATATACTTGGAATAGATCGACATTTTGAGGACTGCGCTTTTTTGCAGAGAGAGGAGATCGATACCACTCTCATGAGCATGGCATCAATCTTCTCATCTTACTGTCGGCAAGAAAGCAGAAACGTATTTCTGTCTACAACTGCATTTCATTGAGAAACCCTGTATTGCAGAATGACAATAAATTATCCCTAAATCCTTAAATTTCAAACTATTAGTTTTAAGGAGGATAATGTAGGTGAAGCAGATAAGAGGTAGGGTACACCATGGACAGCAGGTTGCCAGTTTGATATCTTTAAAGCAGAACATTACAAATATAGCCGTATTTATTGTTGTTTTGGAGGATGTAGGTCTAACAAAATATTTGATGACTAAAATATCTGTTACATATTATTATCTATGAGCAATACTTAGGTTCTCCGTTTATTTTAATTAAGGATATAACCACAGACTCAAAGAGGCTGTGAGAGGCAAGGGAAACTGAATGAAGGCAATGTGTAACTGTGCCAGAGTTACACAGAGAGACACATTAAGCAGTCAGTGAGCAGATTGCTTGCTCTTGATTTCTTAAAAAGTCCCCGATGGAAACTTTGCCCATAGGGAGTTCTTTGCTGCTCAGTCTGGTATTAATCTGGAGTTAAACCGACTTCAAGTATGCTCGGTAAAAAGTAGAGAGGAGTAGAGAGAAGCTGAGCGCCCAGGCGGCGTCCATGGAGGACTCAGCAGTGAACTTTCCCCACAGCAGATTAACTACTGCACCATTAAAACTTTTGGAGCTACTCAAATGATCAAGTATTGAATCAAGGAGTTAATAATTAGTTTGAGTGCTTGAGTATCGACTCTAGACTTGCTCAGGAAAAATGTGGTTATTTTTATTATTATTGTTTTACAGCTGTTATCCAACATCCAGCTCTTTGAATCCCCACTGCTGCAGCCTGAGGGAGCGCTGGGCCATTAGCCAGTCAATCAGCCACCTATGGCTGCCGTGGCCTTCCATTTGCACCGTGTGCATGCAAGTGTCTGTGTCATTCCATGGGTCCTTGCATCTGTTTGTTTGCTGATCACAGAGCAATCATTCATAACAGGATTCTCTGGGATGTTTGCCACCTCAGGAGGGGTTTGATTCTGCATTAAACCGCAGTGACTGTAGTTTATTATGAGTTATTATTTGAGTTAATCATCAATAACCTTCATGTTCAGCATTCATGGTTTTAAAATGCAATTTTTATTAGAAAGGAAGTGTTGTTAAATATGCCATGAGCATGTTTTTTAAAATTAATACTCTCCTTAGATTCAGAACTGCTTACAAAAAGAGATTGGGTTGATCCAGCGTATTCATATTTTATGAACAAATTAACTATCATAAGGACTTGCAAGACAACAACTTTCATTGTACGTTGATGAATCTCAACAGCAAACATCTTGTTGCCTGCAAACAACTAATTGTTGACTATTTTCAGTCACTATGTTATATGTTATAACATTCCCATGAGGCTTTTCCATTTTTCATGACAACAAATCTTCAGTTTACAGAAAATCAAAGAAGGTAAATACGTGAAACCTTTTGTCAGCATAAAGGTGTATTTTCATTCTATATATTGAAAAATAGAAATGGATAGATAATTGTGGCAGTGGGGTGTGGAGGCTGGGTTGGCTGCTGGGGAGGAGATGGGAGTGGCTCAGCTGGAGGCCAGGCAGCTGGATGGAATCAGGTAATCAGTCGCACAATAAAAGCACGCCGATGACCTGGTTCTGTCTTGCAGTATGCTGGGTTCATGGTGGAGAGACTGAGCGGAAGGAAGGACCCGAAGGCAGAGACAGAGACAGAGGCCGAGACTGAGACCGAGACCGAGACCGAGACCGAGAGGGAGACGGAGACGGAGAGAAAGACAGAGCCGCCTCTAATAAACTGTTTCACGCTCTCCGAGAACGCTCCCTGGTCTAATTTCTCCCTCTGCAGTTTCCCTGTGTGAGCGCATCTGCTCACATATTGGCGCCTGAACAGGGACCATGTCCGAGGGAGAAATGCCACTGAGTCCGCTGGGGCAGGCACTCCAGCTCCTTGCTGCGATGCAGGAGGGCACGGCCGCCCTACAGCGGCAGCAGAGCCAGGCTCTCACAGAGAACGTGGTGGCTCAGCGTGAGGACCGTGCTCTCCTGCTTACTGCAGCGACCGGCCACTCGGGAGGGGGAGTTTGCTACAAGCCCCGCCCGACCGCCGCACGTCGCCATGCTGAGGATGACCGCCGAGGATGACCCGGAGGCGTACCTGGACATCTTCGAGGGCACGCTGGCGCCGTGCGGGTGGCCGAGGGAGGAGTGGGGGTTGCGGCTGTTACCCCTGCTGTCTGGGGGGGCACAGCTGGCGGCCCACAGTCTGCCGGCGTCCTCTCGACAGACTTATGACCAGCTGAGGAGGGCCATCCTGGACCGGCTGGGGGGCACGCCGGAGGGACACCGGCGCCGGTTCAGGGGGCTCCCGTTCGAGGACGCCGGCCAGCCCTTCTCCTACGCGCAGCAGCTCTCCGAGGCGCTGGCTTCAGCCAGACACCAACTCCGCGAAGGACGTCGCAGAGAAGGTGGTGCTGGAGCAGTTTGTCGCCCGGTTGCCCTCCTCCACGGCAAATTGGGTCCAGTGCCACCGACCTAGAGGTTGCCGTTGTCCTCGAAGAGGACCATCTCTCCCTGCCCCGATGGAGCGGTAAGGAGGAAGCCGGGATACCCAGCGTCCCAGCGGGCCGGCCGACCCCAGCCCTGAGGAGGAGGCTCCCTGCAGGGGCAGCGTCTGCTGGCCCCCTGCGCTTCCACGGCGCCGCCAACCACCCGAATGTCTCTCCACAGGGCCCAGTCGACGGGTCTGGTCCTCGGGCACCCAGAGGGGGTCCTCAAACGCCGGGCCAGGATTGCTGGCAGTGCGGGCGACCTGGGCCACTTCCGGCGTGAGGGTTAAGGCTGGAGTCGCCTTACGCACCCCCCAATTCTGGGAACGAATTGGCCAGGGTTCCATAGGCTAGTGGGGAAGGCTATGGGGGTGCGTTCCCGTGCAGTGGGGGCATGTGAGTTGTGTGAGGTGTTGAGTGGGGACTCTGAGGAGGCGGGGCCCTTCGAGGGAGAGGCTCGGGATGAGGCTTCCCCGTCCAAGCCTGTGCGTCCAGTGGAGGACTTCCCCCTTGAACAGTCCCGGGATGAAACCCTCCGTCATGCTTTCGACCAGGTCGTAAGTATCGATGGTTCCCCACTGCACCCGAACGCACCACTCACTCACCCGCACTTCACGGTGATTAGGGGCAGGTTGTACCGGGTGAGCCGCGATACACAAACAGGGGAGGAAAACACCCAGTTGTTGGTGCCGAGCAGCCGTCGGGAAATGATTTTCCAGGCGGCTCATCACAACCCCATGTCCGGTCACTGTCGTGTTCTTATAATTTGAAATGGAGTTCTGTAGAAATCAATTGCGGAAAACTTCTCTTAAAGTAAACGATATTTATTCGATGATGATGTTGATGAGCATTACAAAAGTACGCAGCTGCGGTCCGTCCTATTTCACCGTTCCACAGACGGTATACGGATGTAATAAAGGTGCATTGTAACATCTAATACATTGTTTTTTATTACAAATCCCTCCTTACACCTTTTTAAAGGTGTGTAAACTACATTCCGATCAATACATTCAGTGTAAATACAGATAGCATGCAACATGTATAAAAGTAGAACAATTTTAAAAAGTTTTAATCATTTGGAAATCATAAAACAAAATTCTTTATTTCAAAAAGAAAAATTCATCCTCCTCTTGATCCGGGTCATCCTGTATGTTAATTAATGCCTGGGTCTGTTCTTTTAGGAAGAACTGACCTTGACTTTGCTCCTTGGAGAGGGCTGTAATGATCAACCGGTTGGCTAAGGTGCGAATACATGGAATACAGCAGCATCCACACAATATTAAAATGGCAGACATAACCGCTATGGCTAACATCGCGCTCATTATCAAAGTCTTATATTTACCAAACATTCTATCAAGGGCACTTTAAAAAGGGGTCTTCAACGCCACTATTTTCTGCTAACTCAACACTCAAAGTGTTTAGTCCTTGTAGGGCTCTGGTTACTGATCCATCAGGGGCAGTGTTATTAGGGATGAAAGTACAACACATGGTTCCAAATAGTTTGCATACACCCCCTTTTTCAGCCAGTATCATGTCTAAAGCCATTCTGTTCTGCCAGGCCATCAAACTGGTTTTATCCAATTGTTCGTGCAAACCCTTTACTGCATCTCTGGTGTAATTTACAAAACGTTGTTGACTTGTAATAGATGTAATTAATCCAATCTACATTTTTATTTATAGTGGGCCAAAGGAATATGGATTCAAAACCTGCAGCAATCTGATTTCTGGCTTTGAACTCATCAGGAACTCCTCGAGGCACCCCTATGCTATCAATATAGACAGTGGAGCTGAAACTCCCTCCTGGGGCTGACCTTTTTTCTGTTTTCCTTTTGCCGATTAGCGAGTCCGGTCAACTGATTAGCAGATATGGGTAACGCATAAAAAGGCATCACTAATTGCACTAATGCACACGTCCCTATCCAGTCCTGTGGCAGGACGGGATATAAAGTTTTAGTTCCACAAAACCACCATATATCTGCTCTGGAATATTTCATGATTGACATTTACGCCGGAATTAAGACCTTGATTAGTTACTTTGATAGAGAAATTACACCATTTTAATATTCCTACTTTGGTACCTTTTGTGTGGTTTTTAATTACGCAGTCATAAAGTCCTTTATAAGGTGTGAATTGGGGTGGAATGATATTAGTCTTTGTTTTTGGGAACAATAGAGCTATTGAGGTACAATTAACAGGGGACTCTTCCTGGTACAATTTATACATGCACAACTGTCCCTGTGGGTCATTATGAATATTTAGGGGAAAAGGCATAGTGCCCAGGCTAGGCCTGGCAGATGCACAGGCAATACAGTCAGACATTTTACTTTGTTTAGCAGAATATACCATCCAATCTAACCAGATGTTTCTGTCCTCATATCCTGTTTCTACTCCTATGGTGTTCTGTATAGTAGACACATTGAGATATGTGACTAGATTGTTTGTAGATCACAGAGTTGTTTCTAGATTGTACTATTTCGGGTGTGTGACTGGGCTGTTCCCCTGGTACTGGGGTACCAGAAGAGAGTGATGGTTTTACTATTTTTACCTTGATGGAACCCATGGGATCTTTTCCTGTTACGTCTATTCCTATGATAAGGTGGAACACGTGTCCTTCTGTTTTATAAAAGGGATTAGTCAGTTCACTTCCAAATGTCATGATTATAGGATTATATTTATCGTTTTTTTCCATGTTGAAACTTACCAGTGAGATTTGAGATTTGAAGGAGGACCATTTGTTACTAATTGGATTATGTGTGTAGCCATCAGGCCTAGAGTTCCAATACACAACATCCCATCTAGGACACCAGGGGTTTTCTGTTGGTTCTCCAAAAGGGAATATACACCCATATACATCATATCCCCTCCACCGCAGTGGGTTTCTTCCGCAATTTACCACATCGCATAAATCAAAACGTATCATTACACACTTTCCTTCTGGTATGGTTATTTCTAGTTCTTTGTTCTGTTGTATAATGGACCTTCGATATTTTAGTCTTGGGGTTTTGGAATGTGGGAGGACTGCTTGAGTACAGTTTGTGATTTTAGTATTAGTGTTTTGTCTTTGGTTGTTTATGGTTTTTTGTTGTAATTCCCACCAGAATAGTGGGAAAATGATCATATTTGCTATCAGGGCTAGTATGGCAAGATAACCTGGATTTCCCCATAATTTCCCAGGCTTCTTGATTAATTTGTGGTCTATTTGGATCATGGTGTTTTAATTTGTATTTGTATTTTAAGTAAGGTGTGCACTTGTTTCTATGCCTTTAATCTAATTTAACAATTACTATTTTGTTCAAGCGTAGCCAAATCTGTTCTAACTTCTCCTAATGTGCGAGAAGGTGCCTCAGCGGGTACACAATGTGTGAGGTGGTGCCAATTAGCTCCCGTTTTTCCTTTTACCTGGAGTGCATGTGAAGTGCGTTCTACCACTTCCCACGGTCCAGTCCACCTAGGTTCAGACCACTTTCGTTTATGGACTTTTACCTTTACCCAATCTCCGGGTCCAACGGGATTATCAGGAGTCTCCTCAGATGTTCCCTCTGTTGTCTGGACCTGTGTAGACAAAACTTGGATGATATTAGTTAGAGCCTTAACATAATCATCCGCTTCTATCTGCCATATATCCAAGACGGGTCAATGCCCTCCTTCCCTAGGAGGTCCTGGCATTGGTCGTCCGGTTAATAACTCATGAGGAGATAGGTGAGTCTTGCTAATCTGTGAGGATCTCATAGACATGAGCACCAAAGGTACTGCATCTATCCACTTCATCTTAGTACCAAAACATGCTTTAGCAATCTTGTTTTTTAAGGTCTGGTTTGCTCTTTCGACTAAACCCTGAGAGGCTGGATGATATACAGATCCGAATTTATGTATTCTGCCGAAAAATGCTTCTACTTCTGCAAGCTTTTTACTGGTAAAATGTGTTCCATTTTCTGATCTTATGCATCTTGGAACTCCATATTTTGGTATGAGTTCATTTTTTAACCACTTTGACTGTTTTTGCATCTTTTCTACAGGGGATCGCCTCAACCCATTTTGTGAACCGATCAACCATTACCAACATGTATCTCATCCCTCTTACTACATTCTCTGCCCCCATATCTGTGTAATCAATACAAATATCTTTAAATGGGGCATCTGGGACCGGGAAACGGCCCATAGGACATTTATATCCCTTTTTGTAGCTAAATGCACCGCAAGTTTTACAGTCTGTTATGTAGTTCTCCACCATTTCTTTCATATATGGATGCCACCATAGCAACCCAATGTCTCTTTTTGTTCTCATCTGGCCTACATGTGTGGGTCCGTGTGCCTCCTTTATGAGCAGGTTTATAAGTTTTGCCGGTGCCACTATGCGACCATCATGAGATCGCCATAATCCCTTTACCTGTGTTGCGCCTTTCTGGAACTACTGAGTTTGTTCATATGGTCCAGCATGTTTGGAAGTCTTCCTCCTCTTCCTGGATGACCTCTTCCTTGTCCAACGTGTCCTCTTCCTCTTTGCTGTGAAGGGGGCCAGTAATTTTGTGGCTGTTGTGGACAGTTTCTGACCCAGTGATTTGTGTCTCCACAGACATAACATCCAGTATAGGCAGGCTTTACCTGACCTCTTAATCTATTGTTCCCCCTCCGTGGTTCTTGTTCTCTTGAGGGACTTAAGTTTTTGTAGGAATATGGGGTTGGTGGGCCAGCCCACATGGACCAATCCTGTGGAGGGATGGGATTGCCGTTTCTTCCCTCTTGTTCTACAGCACCAATGGATCCCATTATCATTTGTTTCTTCTTCTTTATTTTGCATGCTTCACCATCTTTCTCTGCCACTTGTAGTTTAAGCAACCTTTTTGAGAGTGTCTTGAGCTCTTCTTCTTCTTCGATACTGGTTTTCTTAAATTTCAGGTCATGATGTATCAGGTTCTCTCTCCATTCTTCATTGTTTTTTGTGTCTAGTCCCACCACTTCTTCCAACTGATTTTGTACTTTTAGTGGTAGAGCTTTTACTACCGCATTTCTCCATAACATGACCACAGGTGGTGTTGAGTCATGGCGTTCTCCTGTGCTATCTAGCCATACGTCTTCGCACCTTTTCAGGAAAGTGTGCATTTCTTCTTCTGGTCCCTTCTTCAAACTGGAAAGTGCAATGAGACTGCGTTTTGTTGGGTAAATGGCACGTAGGGCATTCCAGTATGCATTCCTGTGTTGATTAAATGGGGCATTATCCGGTTGGTCGTTGCATATAGCCTTGAGGTCCACTTGTCTTACTTTGATTCTTCCTTCCAGTCGAAATATCAATGCCCTTACATCACCTAGGCATAGGCAGTCCTGGGCGGTATATTTCTCCAATTCAGCAATCCATTTCTGACCTCCTTGGGAAAATGGCGGTAATTTCGCCACTAATGCTTCCATGTCTCTGTGGTTCCATGGTTGATATACTGTTGCTCCTCCTTGTCCAAGTGTCATTAATGGAGCCTGTGTGTGTGTGGTTTCTCTGTTTTCCCGCGACCTGGTTCTTTCAGCAATGGGATCACTGCTCCTTATCACCACTTTTCCACCTAACACCTGTATTTCTTTTGTGTGTGTTTCTTCACCTCTTTCTCCACTTGAGGTTTCACTTTTGTCTTCCCACGAGTTAGGGGACACTCCTCTTTGTCTGGCATTTGTTTTGTATTCATATTTTCTGCTGAAAGGTTCATCATCTTCATCATTTTTGTTTGAGTCATGTGGGCTTTGTCCTCATCTTTCCTCCCCATCACTGTATCCCGTTTTATGTTCAGACATGTACCCCTTTAGTTTGCTTTCCCACACTTCTTGTTCCGTTTCTCCCCGAAATGTAATTTTTTTCCTTGGTTCTTCTTTGCTTCTTGTGAATGGATAGGGTCTGGACTGTCTATGGCCCTGAAGTCTCTCTGGGGCGGTGTGGAGTGCCGTACCACATTTCCTCTTTCTCGGCTAGGGATTTTCCCCCCATCATCTCATTTTGTTTCGTTTCATTCGTCATTGAGGAAGTTTTTTCCACTAACGTTTTTACATCTCTTATTAACTC
>CALSBV010011423.1:7916842-7924342 GCA_943590825.1 Bovichtus diacanthus
ACACACACACACACACACACACACACACACACACACACACACACACAGTCTGCATTTCGGAGTAACAGTAGTTATCCAGAAATGACAAACCCATCACTTTTTTGGCAGGCAGTTGCACCAGTTTAGCATATTCATCACAATGTGGTTCACAGGTCTTAGCTGCATACAACAGGCTAATGATGGATGGCGGCCATTAAATCTCTATGTAATTCCCTCCTTGTAATTAATATTGATTTTAATTCAGCCAGCATGAACACATTTTAATTGGCAATTGCATTTCTCCAAATGTCATGCACATGCCTCCTTCCACCACAGAAAACTACTCAATTCCAAACAATGGGAAGGATAAATAGTTGCAGTTTTGACCCATTTTCTCTTGAACTCCAAGTCCATTTGGATTGTCTTCATTTGGAGGGTTAATACTTTCTATAAAAAAGTTTCTGGATACTGCTGGTTTTTCACTATTATTGAGCTGGTTTGTTCTGGGAGCTGTCCGTTGCTGTGGTGCTGAAATATTTCCCCCCTCCAAAGTCGACCCATTGAAACAAAGCTGTGTCTACTTGAGACCAGTCCAAGCAGTTCAAGCCAGTACTCAGACTGATGTATATACTTTTTTGGCTGAGGCGATAAAAACGATCTAATACTTAAAATAAATGTACTGAAGCGATATATCCCTTTCCTACCACGTTAACCATCTCGAGAACCCTTACATTCATCTTGCGACCCATTGGGGTGTCCCGACCACCAGCTTTGCAAACACCGCTCAGCAGAATCTCAGCAGGGTCGCACAAGTCTCTGTTACGACAAGATGATCTTTATTTAAAGGTTAAGACGGATTGCACGCTGTACATTTCCCCATCAAATCACAAAAAAAGTCCTAAATATTAAAAAAGCATAATGCGTAATTAAATGATCATGACACTCGCTCGCTCACACTCTCAGTGCAGGGGGACAGCAGCAGCAGCAGCACCGGGGCATGAGCTGGGTAGCCAGCACTTGAGTGTAATTCCGTGTGGGAGGAGGAGGATGGGTGTGTTTGAGTGTATCTAGCCTTGTCTCTTCACACGCTCTGCTTTGCGCACAGACTGAAGACAAAGCGCAGAGAGGAGTCCACCTCTCCAAGTAATGTGCAGCAGGTCGGTGAGGGCGCAACAGTAATCTCAGATACTGCCACGCATTGTTTTGTTTTTTTTTTACAATTTATTTACGCGACAGTTAAGTGCCTCTTCCTTTTTTTTTTTTTTTTTTTTTTTTTTTTTTTTTTTTTTTTTTTTTTTGCGAGTGTCCGCTCACTCAGTGCACCCCCACCCCCTCTCCAGCTTCAACATTTGTGAAGTGGCTGCCTCACCCGCTCGGACCGGAGGCCGCCTGGTCTCTGATCTGGTCTCCGGAGTCACCGGAGACTCGACACGATCCGTCAGGGCCAAGCTGTGCGGCTCCCGGATCAGACCCGAGCCACCCCGATCGCTGGCGATGGAGATGATGGAGGGAGACGTTACGGACAAACTAGAGGACATGTCTTCGGTGTACGACTTCGACCCGATCACCGGCAACATCCCCGCCACCAAAGTAGAAATCACCGTCTCCTGCAGGTGAGTCCGCAGAAAGCGCAGAGGAAAGTTCGTTGTGAGGACTGTGTGGTGGAAAAGTTGTGACAACGCCCCACCCTTTCTGTGGGATTTAGTTATTCAGTGAGAGGGTGATCTGTAATATATAGAGACAATTTATCCATTACGCTGGTAGAATGAATTGCAGGTTTTGGGTGGGGACAGAGTCTGCATGGTTTAGTTTACTCATCAAGAAAGTTCTTAATCCAATCTCTCTACAAGGAGTCCTCTCATTTAAAAAAATTTTTTTTTGGATTATTCGATTGTTTTGAGAGCATTCCTGTGAGAAAAAAAGTTAAAAGCACCTCTCACTGAAGGCATTTCCGACCTGTGCCATCACAAATGGAGGTCTGAGGATGTGCAGAACTTCACATCACATGTAATGCAAGCTGGCGTTTTACATGGAAAGGAAAGGCAAGTGCACCATGAACCTTTAATCTCTTATTACTGGAAAACCAATTAAGGAGACAAACTCATTGGGTGATACAAGCAGAGCGCTCCTTATGTGCTATACATACCAAAAGTCACACCATTTCTCTTCTTATTTTGTCGATATACCATATGCATAGTGGTGCTTGTATATCAGACACATTGTTGGCTGTACATCTTCTTAGGCAGAAAGCTCCTTCATATTAAAGCCCGTGCAGGATCAGATTTAGAATAGGGTTTATTGGCAAGTCGGTTCCGGTGAATACAAAAAAATATATAAAATACAGCTACTGCAAGCGTCAAGAACATATATAAGGAATAAAGAAATAACAATACAAATATGTACAATGTAACTGTTTTGTAATGAGAGAGCTGTACAGTTGTATGCAGGATGTGCAAACATATTGATCAGGGGATGTGCAAAAGCTCAAAGAGAGCATGTTCAATGTTGTACCCATTGTAACCACTGGAAGGTTTCAGCACCAGCAGAGGACTGAACGCCCATTTCCTTCCTCGTCTGCATTGTCTACAAAGAACTGGATGTTATAGATTCAAAGGTTTACATCACATTCACACAGTACCCACGTCCCTGACCTCAATCTTCTTCAGATTTGTTAATATTTTTTAGTACAAAGGGTATTTTTCTATAAGAAAAGTACTTCAGGAAAAATAAATCCTGATGCACCACATGAATCTCCCCACAGTGCTTGTTCAGAGAGAATAAACAGCCACTCCTCTTCCCATTAGGAAAGGTTTTAAAGTCAAGGCTTTCAACGCCTTTTGCCTCTCAGACATACACTCCAGTGCTGGCATTACTCTCTCTCTCTCTCACACACACACACACACAAACACACACACACACACACGCTCAGAGACACATCTCTCTGGTCTTTGAAGCTGGGTTTTAGGTTGGCGAGCCATCGAAGCGGAGTGAGTTTGAGCTATAACAAGCTGTTTGTGCATTATTGATGGGCTTTCTGACGTTCAGAGAAGCTCGCTGCTACATTTCTCAACTCAGAGTAAAAAAAGGAAAGAAAACACAAACCCTGGCAAAATATTAGTGTGTTTTAATTTACTCAATGAACAACTGCTTGCTTGTTTGTGTTGTGTAGGAAATGGTGGGCGATAGTGGAGAATCAGTTTAGTTTCAGGCAGAGAGGAAGGCTAGCAAAGTGTTGCGTGTACCAGTCAAAGCACCGCACGGTTTCGGATTTTGTGTTTCTGAGTTTGTAACGATGAGGCGATTGGGATTACATGCCTCGGTGACGTGCAATTAAGCACCATTCAGGTAAATGATGAGTGCTATTCTGACAACCCCCCTGCATTTATGCAAATGATTTCTCAGACAGCGTGTGCATATGTGTGTGTAGTTATGTACTAATGTGTGTTTGGAAAAGAGGGAGACAGGCAGTGCAGTGGTGCAGACGCCTCCTACTGTACCAGAAAGAAGAGGAGTTAGGGAAGAAGAAATCATTAATCGAAATGGGAGGGTTGATGCTTTTCCCTCCCGCCTCACTGCCGCTTTGTGTGTGTGTGTGTGTGTGTGTGTGTGTGTGTGTGTGTGTGTGTGTAAGCTCTAAAGTCCTAAAAAAGCAGCTGCAATGGAAGATTCAAACTTTTAATGAAATGTGTGTAATTATGCTGTAATTTGTATGGATTATAAATGAAACATCCTCTAAACAAGTTTGCTGATTAGTAGGTGGGTATTGTGATTGTGCTTGATGTAGGATTGTGACCTATAATGAGCTTTAAAGACACCTCAATTATGTGAAAAATTATTCTCATAACCTTACCTCCTACATACACTGCAACTCCTGTGGTGTTATCACACATATTTAAAAATATAAACTACTGATTCAGGCACTCCTGAAGCAAAATAAATCATCAGCTGAATCTTTCTGTCGAATTTAAGCATTTCTTATATCAAGGCCTCACAAATCCTCCAAATCCTTTCTACAGATGTTTTGTGAGTCATAGTCCTATTCAAGAGAAGAAGCTCCCTGTTGGGGCGTCTTTGCTATTCTCCCTTTGTCATCATGTACATGCTCTCTCTAAAACCTCCTTACCATGATGATAGCTGTTCCCACTGGGGTTAATTCCCCCTTATTACAGGATACACCCCCTGCTTTTGGAAACACATTATTATCAGGACCAATGACAAAGAGAGGGGCTTGGGTAGGAGCTAGAGCCATAAAAAAAAAAAAAAAAAAAAAAAAGTGGGGAAATGATAGGAATAGGTTTGTCTTTCATTGAGGAGTTGGGGAATGTAAAAAGTATTTGGTGGCAGGAAGTTTCCAGCACATTTGTTTTGTGTGAAAGCTTGGCCTTCAGGAGCTACAGTTGTGTCAGAAATAGAAAACCGGGGAAACAGTTTGTTGATAAAAATAAAGAAAGAGGAGTATGTGGGGCCAAAATCCAACCTGTGGTTTTTCTTAAAGTGGTGATTACGCTCCCATGGGGCATGTCAGTCAAAAGGGCCGCTTCCTGGGAAGAAATGAAGGGAGAAGGGTACAATTGGCATGTGGACAGGAAAGTGGGGGTGTAAATCCTACAGCCACAAAGCCAAGCCACAGTTTTTCGTTCAATACCTTCGTTACGGTATAATAATGCTCAATTTACAGTTTTCAGAGTATTCTAATTAGGACAGTACCTTAAAGAAACCAGAAGGTTAAATATGGTTTGTAATATACAATTGTTTCTTATCAGAACGGCTCAGGTCGTTCAAGATTTATTACATACAATATATACGACATTTCTTGTTGGCCATCTCACTGCTGCGCTCTACTTTTGAGCATGCGTAACAGAGAGTTCGATTAGCCCTTTGCTAACTTGAATGGGGATGAAATAATTCAAGTCTTCTAAGCTTTCCAAATGTTATCGGACCAAATTGATATAATTCTGGTAGTGACGGAGTAACCTCAGGCTACAGCAGAGCCTACGACGAGCTATATGTGTAGTGGATTCAAAAATACCATTATCGAAAATAAATCTCATGAATTTATCATCGTTATTGTGGAAGATTTTGTCGCGAAACATTTCAAATTTCATTTACCGCCCAGCCTAACCTTCGTTGCCTTTCACAAGCAGGTCGAAGCCTGCTGTCCCATTCGAAACACCACAAGGAAGTACCGATGTGTCTAATGTGGCCTACAGCCATACACCAGGCTCTTCAGTCAGCTGAGGAGAGACTGTCCGACTTGTATAAGAGTAGGTCAGTCAATGGAGGAGCACCAGCTGCTGAGAGAGATATTGATAAGCAATGAGCTCAGCTGGCAGTACTGTGGGCAGGAGCCTGCACAGCCAATGCAAAAAATCCAAGCAACCAATTTTACTTCACCACAACCACAAACTACTGTTCTGAAGGTATTTTCAGAATCAAAGATTCCATACTCTTAACTCCGCACCTTTCAAACCTGACCCAACTGAACCTGCCTGATACCACCGAATGAGAATGAGAAATACTATTACTATTATTATTACTAATACTATTTGTCATCTTGTTTCCTGAGAGCAGGGCATTGCATTGCTTGTGTTGCTATGATTACATTCCTCTGCTAAATGTCTGGATAGTCTGTATTTGCATATGGCTTTGTGCTTATGAGGACCAGCATCTGATAGGTTCCTTTACAGATCTGGGACAGATATGAAAGCATCTCACACAGTGTGGAAAAGCCCTTGGGAGATCCTACGCCACGGCTTAGCATCACTCTGATTTCCCATGCTCTTTCACATCACATCTCTCTAGGTTCAAGCACTTTTGGTGTGAATATGCACTGCACCACAAGCATCATCGAAGCTAATTAACCATATGAAGAATGTGGTGTATAAAACATGAGCTAGGCTTTTCAAACGGCGAAATAATTCTCTTGCAGATGACCCACCACCACTAAAAGTAAAATAAACCTCTCCCAGGCTTGTTCTCTCTCTCACATGCTGTCAGTAATTTCGTGGCACAACAGACTGGGCACACTGCCCGATGCCACACAGTCCAACTGACTTAAGCTGGTTAGAGAAAATGAGGTGTGGGGAGAGAGATAGAGCAAAGATGGGAGGAAAAATACTGCGGATGGTGAGGAGCAGATAAACAAAGACGGACTGAGATGAGAAACATATGGTTGTGGTCATGTTTGTCATCGCACAGTAACTGGAGGACAGGGAAGTGAATTAAGAAATGCAAATGAGAGGGCGGCATGTTTCGAGAGAAACCTACGGACAAAGTGATTGTGATGCTAAGTTTCTGCTTTTGGCAAATTATTTAGTTTTAGTATCACCAACAGCACAGGAGCTGCAGGTGAGTCTCAGTCATGTGAAATGAGAGCATAAGCAGTGCAATGAGAAGAATCAAGAAGTTTCAAAATAAACCCAAGGGTTGGAGGGAAAGCACAAATTAAATGACACTTCCAGCTACACACACTGAGCCTTGTTGATAAAACCTCATGAAAATTATAAATTTAAATAGCAGCCCACAAGTTACAGTGGAAATACATTGTCCATGCCGGGTACCAAAGAAATAAGGGCGGGGGGGAGGACCTAGAACATTTTTTTTAATTATGCAGTACTTTCGCATTATTACTAGGTACAAGCAGGGTTCTAGCATACATAGTCTATATGTGCTTTCACAACTACTAAATCATGAAAAGGACGCAAACTAAGAGGGTCTCAAATATTGATGGAAACAAACACATTTTTACAAGTTCCAGTCAAAAAGACACTTGTCAAAGTTCAATGTAGATACTTGTGTTGGAGGGTAGAGTTCTAGTGTTGTACCACATCATTTGAAACATGTCAGAGACAGTTATTATTTGGATTTTTACTGACTATAGAAACGGCAACATGAACGTTATTTCATGCTTTATTGTTAGTATTTGTAATGTTTAGCTCATAAAAGAGAAAAGGCTTTTAAAGGCAAACATAATAAGGTCCCCACATAGTGCATTTGCCAGTCGGCCTAACAGCCATTTTTTCTGATTTAACCTGTAACCCCACAAAATGATGTAACAAGCTAATAATATGCTCCTCTTTGGCATTGAATGTCACGCCGGGTTACTACTGGAGGTAGTGGCCAGCTTAATTCAGAACAAACACGATATGAAATGTATTCCTAACTCTTTCTTTTTTTTGGAAAAGAAAAAGTGCCAAAGACAAACATGAGCTAGGATTTGATTGTCACTGATAAGGGGAGGGTTTGGAAGGCAATTGGATGACATTGGCTTCCAAAAACTTTAAAATGAATGCACAAGTTCTATATACATTTTACATAAAATTCGGAAGCATCATTTCCAAAGCATTAATCCAGAAATGTTGCTGGTTAAGCCATCTTGAGTTATATGCTATATGAGAGAGACAAAAAGACAGATCAAAGAAAAGAGAAAAACAGCAGAGACAGCTTTTGAATTTCTAATGACTAAAAGAAGCAAGACAAAACAGGAGCAAAAGCAAAGACAATGACAAACATCTGAGGATA
>CALSBV010011423.1:7926842-7991972 GCA_943590825.1 Bovichtus diacanthus
CACACACTGCAATCTGTTTGCGTTTCACATGACACATCTCCATACGATCTGTTCGTCCGGTTAAACTGTGTTTCTCAATCTTCCCTCAGGTCTGGGATTGATGAGTGTTTTTACATGTTTGATCTGCATGTGAGGCAACATGGGTCACACAAGTCATCAGCGTAATTGGAGGAGCCATCATTAACATCGCACCGGGGTCTCTGACTTTCTTCTCTCGGCTCCCTGATTAGCATTTTATCAAAGTTACTCTGGACTAAGAGAACCTAATCCCAAGTGTTATTATTTCCTTGAGTAATTGGATTCATTTAGCTTTTTCAATTGGAGCTGCTGACAAAACCAACAACGCTAAGAGGCCACATCTCTGCAGGCACTAAACATCACAGAGCTCGCAGCAAACAAATGCATTGGAGAAAGCGGATGCAGTATTTGTATATGTTAAATGCTTAGAGATGATTACAGATGAGTGAACAAAAACAGCCTAAGAATAAATGACCATTTCTTCACTTTTGTCATACAGTATGAGGAGATACACATTGCACTGGGCAGACAAAGTTCTTAAAGGTAAATTTACATCCACTTGCATACACACCATTATTGTCATCTAATAATCGAAATTCATGAGACCAGATGCAGGAAAGTTTTGGATGTACTGTAGATGCTAGTACTATGGTGAGTGAATGCACGCGCGTATACTGTAGGCTACTTATTTCCAAAAAAGTGCAAGGTCAGAAAAGAACTCATCACTGTGGAAAAAAATGATATGCACACATCATTTAGTTCTCTAAATCACAGATTCACTGCGCTCTCCGTGCCGCAATAAATCACGTGTGATATGTGTGAAATTGCACATAAAAAACCTTGTCCAGTCGAGGTATCATAGTGTCGCTTTTTTTCAAACTATCTGTATCTTGTATGTTTCCAAAGTCATCTCAAAGACATACCTGCCAAAGATTACTTTTTTTTTGTTGCCTGAAATCTAAAGAAAAACAATCCATTAAAACTCTGAGCATCAGAATCTTCTGGTAAACAACACTGGTGCATGAGCAGTCGTTTAGCTGCTTTGAATTGCACCCATTGTGCAGCGGAAGAAGCATCGGTCCTCTGCATATGTGATGGAGTAATGGGAGCTTAATTGCTCTCAGTCAGAGCTATTGAGGAAGGTGAGTCACAGCTGTGGACAGCTACCATCACCTGGCAATTAGAAAAATTGGGCTTTTTTTCATCCTGACTAGGACCACATACACTACAAGCGATGCCTCTTAATGGAATACAATGAACTACTTTTGACCAATCAACACAAATGACAATAATTGGACGTTTCCTGTTGTTGTTGGAGCAACAACAGGACTCACTCACTCAGTGAGCTGCCTGGTCTTTCAGATTTTGAGAAATTTATTTTTCTTCATGCATATGTTGCAGTCTATAATAAATGACACTGTCCAAAAAAGATTTATCATGCTTATTTGAACAACAGTTGGTGTCAAAGGTGATGGTAATTTGAGTCTTGAGTCTTAAAATGAGAAACAATACCTGGTACGCTTCAGCTAATGAGCTCAGCGTGCTGGAGTTATCGCCAAAGGTTTGGATCTGCCAGTCTCCCTATCAGCCTCTGATTGAGCCAACAAGCAGAAACATTGCAGTTCACCACCAAGGTCTTTAACGTCAAGCATATTACGTGTCCAATATAACCACATCATATATTGAAGAACTCAAAGCACAATGTTCATTTGAAGCATCATTGCAGTGGCTACGGCTTGCTATGGAGTATGTATGCCGTTCATTTGAGATGACAGCTAATTTGCAAAATCCTTCACGTACTGAACCTGAGGAAGCTGATTTCTTGACACTGATTTCTTGACACGGTCAACATTTATTCAGGCAAAATAATAATTATAACTCTTTTTCTTTCTTTACTTTTTTTTTTTTTTTTTTAAAGTGTGACTGAGAAAATAAATGAGCAGTCTAATGCTGTCATCGTTTACAATATCAGTTTTACAAACTGTGGAGCCAGTCAGCATCTTGTAGTGAGTGACACATGATTAAGTTCGCTCCTCGGAGTAGATGCAAGATAGTTTGCCTATTTTCAGCCCGCGGTGCTATTTCAGCTCTGGCTCTTCGCCCCCCAGTGCAGGACACAATGATTGGGCAAGATCGTCCCGTGTGGTACAGCGAGGCTGGAGATGTGTGAAAAGTGTGTGGGTGAGATAACTGGATTTGATTATGGAGCTACCAATGCCCTGCGGGAAAATAGATAACGGATGTGTGTGTCAGTGCATAACTTGTTCTCCTGGCTGCATTCATAAGGATGTGATTGCATTGGTGGTGGTTTACGACAGTTATTGTTGAGGATTTTGAATTCAAACAAATGACTGTAAATATAGCTGTGTGTACACTTTTCTGTCAGCTCACAAAACAACGTAGTCCTCTCATCAGGGAAATACTGTAATGCTAGCATTTTCTAATCCTGAAAGTATTGGCTGAAACCTTTTTAAATGTGTTTTTTATTTTCTCACAGCAATCGTTATAAACTTATTTCGTAAACCTCTGCAATTTTTGGGGGATTTCTGCAGTTTTTAGCCTGCTAACAGTGTGGAACTAGTGTTGGCAATGTTGGTTGGTCGGTCCACCACTTTGACCGACACTGAAAGCACAACTGCGTCTGAGCACAGCCTCACAGAGCTGCTCGCGCGGCTGAAGACTCTCAGTTTGAATATTGTTCCAGACTGCTGCATGTTTTGTGTGCCAGTGAACGATTTGAGCCAATGTTTTTGTGAGAGCTAGTATCTGGTTAGCTAAAGCAGCATGTCTTAGCGGCAGAGGAGATCCTCTCTCCACAGTGACCCACTTCACTGAAACAATCGCACAATTTACACTGACCTACTTTGAAACTTTCAAAACTTTTTCTCTTAGGGTATTATCTTTACAGTATGGCCTCACTTACATTTCCATTTTGCTTTTCATCTCAAGAATCTTGCTAGCGTTTCACTTTCACTTTCATTTATTGCAGAGAGCAGGAAATGTCTTGGCGCTCTTTCAATCGAGAGGGGCACACGGTATCAAGGATCCACTGATATGTTCTGTTCATGGCGGACACCGATACAGATTATTAGTAATCAAGGAGGCCAATAACCGATATTTGCAACCGATATACATATGCAGTAAAAATGAAAATCTTAGTGGTGAAATTTAGAATAACACAAACACAAAAGTCAGTTAGTTATGCCTTTAAGCATATGTTTAATTAAATGCTGGACTCTACTAACAGTGCCAAACAGAGGGGCTCATATGAACGGGTCCAACGCAGGTTGAATGCCCATCTGCGGCAGGGTTTCAGGTCAAATAGTATCTGTGTTTATTGAGCTTAAAAACAAGTGATAGGCAAGCCATATAAAGAATGACATCATCACGGAATGTAGATTTCTAATATTTTTTTTTTGAACATTAGGCTACTTTTGCTTATACATTATATTCCAAACAACAGTCTCACGTGCATAATAAGGCTCATGTCATCTTCCTTCTTATAAGACCACTGGGCCCTCACCTCCTACCTTTACCTGTATGTGACCGCTTCCTCGCTGAACTAGGCGCTCAGACCTGTGTGTCCACACAGTCTTTCTACATTGAGTTCGCCTTTGATAATGGCCATCAATAATAGAATGTTTCATTTAATTTAATTTAAACGTTTCCTGGTTTACCTACAAAATACATGCTGATTTCTGTTGTGTGACAGCATCAGTCCCATTTGCCTGAGCACGTTTAAAACAACAAGCAGTACATCACATTCTGCAGCTCACAGAAAGACGGATGACGCAAACTATAAATGATCAATGAACCGTGGTTTGTCAGGGTCCCAACAATGCAGTTTGTAATGCTGCCTGTTACC
Source organism: Bovichtus diacanthus (assembly GCA_943590825.1). NCBI lineage: Eukaryota > Metazoa > Chordata > Actinopteri > Perciformes > Bovichtidae > Bovichtus > Bovichtus diacanthus. The sequence continues at coordinate 7,930,726 of CALSBV010011423.1, forward strand.
CGACCTCTGTTGACTCGTGCTGTGGAACAGTCAACGCTGTTGGGAATTTTGTGATTATCCCGAGCTTCCCTACCATGCAGCAAAGCTGTGTCTGTCTGGCAGGCTGATCAGGAATCTCCCCAGAGGAAGTCCTGGCCTGAATAATTCAACAGCCGGTGAGAAAAACGATCCTGCCTGGTCCTGCCATCGATCCGACATTAAAGCAACACCAGCACTATAGTTTGGACTCACATGATTGACGCTATGAATGCGAGCTTCATTATTGAATTGCTGCAGCTCGTTTCGTTATAGAAACATGGATTAGAGAACATGGTTTTAGAGAAGCTCTTCCCAATAATTATAAACTTCACATTATGTGGATGTTTATGTGTCTGATAAGAATTAAATATTGCTAACTGCAAAATAATAAGGCAGCCAAGTAAAGTACAAATGACAGCACAGTGATAAGATGAGAGAGAGTGATGTAGGGTTAGTGAAAGCTTTAATAACGCTGTGCTGCATAATGCTTCCCCCAATGCTCCTCTCCCGCTCTTATAAACAGATTACCCTCCTTCTTCCACCTCCACACTTTCCTCTATTGCTTCCTCTACATTGCCTCTTTTCTCCCTTCCTCATCTGTCTGCTCCTTCTTTTGTTATCTTCCACTACAACTCCTCTTTCTAAGCTCACCTCTCTTTTTATTTACCTTGTTGTTCCCTCCTCGTTCCTCATTAACTCCTCCCTCCCTCTTTCAACCACCGCTACCATCCACCCGTCTCTTTCATTTTGTCTCACTGCCAAAGCTTTTTCATTCAAGAGTGTTAGGATAGCCTTCTATTTACAATCCCTCCTAGCTTAAATGGCCTTGAGGAAAACGCTCTGCCTCTTTCTACTTTTCCTTAGTGACAAATTGTCATTGCTTGATGAAAAGCCCATATTTTCAAAACATCAGGCTTTTAGGGAATAAAAAAGCTTCACTCTTTTTAGGTCCACTGTCATGCATTTATTTAAACTAAAATGAATTTGAAAGGGGTTTGTAAGCCTGGGATTTGTTGAACGTACAAAAATATAACCCACATTGCAGCTTCGAAGTGTATGGATATCTCCTGCAGTGACATTTAGGCTTATGTTAAACCCCTAAGTACAGTAGTACATAACTGTTGTCTTCTTTTCCCCATATCTGGACAATACTACAGGATTAAGTACATGCATCTTTGCTGTGAATCCTGGCTTTGTACGATTAGATTTTGTGGGAATGCCGGAAAAATCTACTGTATAGAAAGGTAAATACACAGGATTTGATTTCATTAAAATCTCAAACATTATAACTTTAAATCTGCAAAACAGTAATACAAGTATTTGCCTCCTTGATTACTAATAGTCTTTTTGGCAACCACTAAAAAGCAATGTTCTTTAAATTTGTAAACTACTGTGTGTACACGCTGGTATAAAGAGGATCAACAGTGTTTTTTTTGGCAACTTGTGAACAAAAAAAATTGACCTTTTAAGCTAATATTGCAAGCTTGTTAGCAGTCAGCAGTTGCCTATTTACACATCCAGCACTTACATAGCAACATTAGAATTCATTTGTTGTGTTTCTGGCCACCGGATGAATGTAAGTCCAATATTTACTCTCTTTAGCTCTGTTTTTGGTCTCCACAAACTCCTGAGGGAAATATTTGGCTCTTTAGCTGCTAAATGCTCCACTATGTTCACCAGATAGTCTCTAACTTTGTCTGTTAGTTAGAGTCTGTTTGTATTCTTGGTCACAAACTTGCAGTTCTTTTTGCTAAATCTGTTCATCTCCATTCCATTAGCTATTCAGTCCTGTAGGTGATACATATCGAGTTCTGTTTCCTTATTTTGTGCAGAAAAAAAAACACACCACACACACACACACACACGCACACACACACACACACACACACACACACACACACACACCTTCCCCAAGTCTTAAATTGTGCTGCATTGTGTGCAAGCAAGAGGTCAAGCACAAAGTCAGTGCTGTATGAATACAGTAAAGATTCATTCTACACCCACTAGCTGTCCTTTTTGCAGCAGGAAAGAACCCCCTCGATGGGAACCTTTCACCTTGGATGCACACATGCACAATCTTTTCTTGGATATACATTTCCAGGGAATACTCGTATTGGAAACATTATTTAAATGCAAGCAGTGCTGGGATATGTTGGCTATAGGCACGCTGGCTTCTGGGAAAAACTTTGTTTTCAGACTCTAAACCAGCCAGCAGTTTAACTAACGATGCAGAACAGATGCAATACACTGTAAAGGAATGACTGTGGACTCATCTTACAAGTGAGCAGTGTTAGTGAGTTAAACTCAGAGTTTTCCTTATTAGCCTGTGGCAGCCTATTTATGCTGACTTGTGCTTGACTTCAAGTCAAGAATCTCATCAGCTCAATTGCCATGTCTTGGAACGTGTCTTCAAAAAAGAGCCGCTCATCCCTGGATATTTATCACGCTTTTTTTCAGCCCGCACTCAGTTAGGAGAGCTGAGGAGGAACCTCCCGCAGGTTAGAGGAAAGGGGCCGTCTAATTATTGTGGTTTGTGTCAGATCTCTGTAAATAAAGTCAGCTATGCCTGTGTGTCTGTCTAACAGGAACTTGTTTCTTCTTCCTGTGCTAGAGGAACTCCCTTACACTCTACTCTATTTCTGATCTAATCTCTGAGGACTTCATTTTTCTCCCTCACTTTTTCCAACTCCTTCTCATACACACATTCTCTGACACACATTTTCTCCTCTCCTTTTCTTGTTCTTACATTTGATTTTCTTTTACATTCCTGCTCTCTTGATTTCACAAATTCCCTTGCGTACAGAGACACACATACTCAAACCCTGGCCCCGCTGCCTGCGCGTTTCTCAAATCTTTTCATAACCTCATTTACATATGGGAAGTTGTGTTTCAGGAAGTTAGTTTGAAACCCCTTTAGTATTGCCATTCCCTTTGAAATGGATTATGTAACACCTAATGCAAATCTGGTGACACATTTTAAATATTTCATGTAAAAGCGCTGGGTGTTATGATGCCCCAGTGAAAAGTTTATTCCTATTCTTAAAGGAATATTTAAGGCTAAATCACATCTAATTGAAAAAAGTAATTTTTTTTAATCATCTTGTTGAAATGTTGGCGCGATCTTTTCCAATGTATCAAACATTTTCTGAGCTTCAATTTGTCTTTCTTTTCTTGCGTTTGCCTTCATTGCTTTGTGAAAAGGATGAGGAGATTACACTATTAGTAAAACAGGACTGTATTTTACAGTAATTACCAAAGTCTGCAACTCTGAAGACATAATCTCTTAAAGACTATTCTCAATGTCTAGCGTGGCTGTTCATGTATTTTGTTGTAGATGAGAACCTCATCTGATGAAATTTTGGGTTTACTTCAAAATTTAGGACAGGACCTTTGTTGACTTGGGGCTGGTTTGTAGGAAGGCATATGCTGGGGATGCTCTTGACTCAGGGTAATAAAAGAATCGCTTTAGCTGCTTTGATGAGCTTTTGTTTAAGTAGACCTAGATGTGAATGCTCTCAGGTTGAGTTGGGTGCTGGAGTTTGAAGCTTCAGATAATGCAGCCCTTTTGCCGTGCTTCTGTCCCACTTCCTGATTGAGTGTCTTCATACACATCTTCATGTTAATGCTGGAGCTTTACTGTACATGGATGGTTGTGAAGTCATGGGGAAGAAATAGGTGTATCCTTAATCAGTCGACTCCCATTACCTTGGATGCCAATTTATCGGCTTGTTAAATTTTTGCTTAACTTTAGTAGTCTCATATAAAAGCTGGCATTCAAATAATGGGCAAGTGTAAAATAATAGCCAGGGGCGTTTCCAGTACGAACAAATAAACTTTGCCTTTTTCTCCAGAACATCGTTAAGCTTTCAAAAATGAAACTTAACACTACATCCAGAATTTTCACAATAAATGTCTTTGGTCAGTGTTTATTGCAGGGTATACAATAGATTGCACAGGGTGGTTAAAGCATCCATATTCAAACACACTAATGTATGGAACCTTCCCCGCTGCAACACCAAGATTATTTGCGCCTTACAAATGGCTGCTCCTACACCATGTCTTGAATTTTTTTTTTATTTATCCTTCGCTGATATTTTTAGATGGAGAAGAAAATTGGCTAAATTCACAATCACCAAATCAGCTTCATAAATGACAATGATTCAGTCCTCCATTTTATTTATAACATGCTAAACCAAAAGAAAATGATCATGCATGTGTATTGTACTGTAATTGTCATGCACTTGAAATTAAGTGTGCTGACGTGAAATTGGTTCAATCAAGGGTCAGTTTATAAAGTGTACACATCAGAAAGTAGACACTTTTAATAATTTAATGGCACCAAATGCTTTTAATTATTCAACTGCAGCAGCAAATTACCCTCTCATAGCAAATAAGTAAATATTATTTTGACCTTTTGGATGCTGTTGTAATTACACTTAGGTGTAATTAAGATGTCATTTTGTTTTTGTTTCTATTGCATTGTTAATTGCTAATGGACATAACATTTTGATGTGTTTTTATAAATATGTAAAAACTTTTCATTGCAAACATAGAAAGGCTTTGCGACATCCAACATACTGTATGTAGCATGTGTCAATGATACAATGAAATGCACCAATTGAAACAAGAGGGTGTACAAAAAAAAACTAAATTAGACAATATAAGTATCGTTTGTTTTTAACGATTCCGGTTCCACTTATCAATTCCGTTTCTTAACGGTTCTTCATTTCGATTCTTTGAGGTGATCATAACAAGTCGCATGCTTATTTCATACACAAATTTATATTGACATGCACAATTCAAAGTTTATGAACCTGTAAATGAATTGCATACAGTTAAATTTGGTTGCTGATATTAAATAATATGATTCAATGTTCGTTGTTAATTGTTGCTGTTCATTATTTATTTGACTCACAAGTGGTGCAATTTGAGATGTTACAATTTCCCCCGTCTCCCCGACTGTGAAACTGAATCCTGCCGAAATGACACAGACAGGGTCTAACAAACGTCAGGCAGTGAAGACAATCAGCCAGCTGCCCGATCGTGTCAAATAAATGTATAATAATCACTTCATTCAAATCATTTTCCAAAGCTTGCTTTACGAGCTACATACTGACTTTGCTCTGTTCTGCCGACTCCGTCTTACAGTCAGTCAGTGTGTTAGTACAGCGCGCCGCGTGAAGATGGACACAAAGGAGGGTAGTTTACTTCTTAGAGGAAATGGCGGTCAATATATAAACAACATACGATTTGAAACACAAAACAGCATTCATTGCGTGTTGGAGAAAAACATACAAGAATTGTTCTACAAAGACCCCGTTAGCTTTCCATCACAATTAGTTAGATCAGAGATATACTCTACGTATGTGGCGTTTGCTAGCCATCTTCACGCTCTGACTATAAAAGATGGCTTCTAATAAAAAGGTTACATGAGATCACGAAGATATCGGTCCTGAAATAAACGTACTATTGGCCTGAAATGTGTTAATAGGATAGCAAGAGTCACTGAACCACTAGACTACATCGACATTGCCTTAGCTGCAGCATGAGAGCGATTTTGTTTCAAGACCATCTTTGAACACATCAATGCTACACTGTATTAATCATGGGTGAAAATGTTTGCTTCAATAATGCATAACGGGCAGGGATAAAAACAGTTTTCCTCACACATTAACGCCATCTGCAGTTTTTTTTAGTTTTAAGCCTATTATCTTTGGCATGTAATTGTTGACTGGGATTTAAACCAGCTGCTGGTAACAGCTAAGGAATATATGCGTTGACTGAGTGAATGTCGCAAACTGAAGAGCAGTGGCACAGGGATGAAAGCAATTCGAGGCTACATTTAACATACCAGATAATGGTGAGAGCATTAGAGGGATAATACACAGCCGACAGATAAACAGGAGGTGAAATGACAAAGCTAGAGAGGAGGCAGTGGTGGATGACATATGGGCTGATTCATTTCGGACCAGTGTGCAAAAAGAACATGAACTAAAATAGGAAAGAGAGTTTGAAAGAGAGGGAATGCTACAATAATTGGTTGAATGTTTGCATGCTTGGGTGATAAAGTGATAAAATAATACCTTGACTTGAGATAATCTTATTCCCTTCTCTTTTCTCTTGACCTCTAAGCATAAACCACACACACACACACACACACACACACACACACACACACACACACACAGTTCCTACAAAGTTATGACAGAAAATGCAAATGTGAGGTGTCTGTGAATATTGCTGTTCTTCTACTAACCAGTGCACAGTGCTTTAAATCAGTGTCAAGACTCGTTTTTATAGATGCAAATATATAAAAATAATTATACAATACCTACACTCTTAGTTTCTGATGTTTAAAAAAAAAAAACATCACTGATAATATTCTTCTTGTACTAAAAGAATAGGAAAATATTAAAAACGAAAGTCCTCCATCAAAATATATTTAAAAAAAACAAACACTAATATCCTCCCCTATAGTCATAACTATATACGTCTTTTTCAATGAGAAATGAAGTGAACCAACTCCCACATTTGTGTAGCATCTAACCAGGAGCCAATCCTTGACATTTCTTTAATTAACTTCTCCAACACAGACACGACAGGTTTTCACGTCATCTCCTATACAGTAAAAATGTCTTTGACATTTAGCTATTTGCTCTTACGTGATTATTCTATAGACGGAAGGAAAATGTAAAGGCACTTTGTGTCAACCTCCATGCACACTGGCTTTGGCTTCTTCTACTTTGTGATGACAGGCTATACGAAACACAATCTGATGCAATTACTACTGAGAGCTCAGGGAGACTCCCACACTATCTTTATAATTAGGAGGAATGTATCATTTTTTGATGAAATGAGAAAAATATTAAACACTTCCACGGCCTCCACAGTTCTCTCTTTTTAAAAGGACAGTAGAAAATGAATCTTCCATGTACACTGATTTTTGGAGGAAGTTTCTAAGTTGCTTTATCACAAAACTTTTGGCTCACTGTTAAGAATGTAATTGAATATATTTTGATGAATTTTTGACTGAATTTGGATCAAATCTGAGTGTTTCTTTCATGGTGAATCTTTACACTCCCATTGGCAATTATTGACTGTCTGATAGTTTTGGAGATCTTGATATTGCATAACAGTTTACAATATTTATTATGATTAATGTTGTGTTTATTTGAGGATGCACACTCAAACTACAACAATGGAGCAGAAATAAATAGGGACTTCTGCATCTTGTTGTTTGCTAATGAGCCTTTCAGGGCTGTTAAGATGGGTGGGTGGATGGAAAGGGTCCAAATGTAACTGAATGTGTATTTGGAGAAGGGCTGAATAAATTAAAGCAAACAAAGCATCCACTTATTAGAAACAGCACATTGCAGAGACATACTTCCTTTCTCACTGGAGTTGTAGCTGTGCAATATTTCTAACTAGGATGAAAACACTTTTAAAGTCAGCGGAGTGTGTGCTCCAATTTGCTTATCTAGTCATCTTGCTTAAGTGGCGCAAAATCCATTTTTCATTTCAATTTAGATCAAAATGCAATGAAAGACACGTTTGCCAGGAACTTTGGCCTCTGCTGCTTGAAATTTAAATGCTGCAACGCTTCAATCACAGAACATCAGCAAAGTATCATCTTTGTAACCTTCAATGTGAGAAGAAAAAAATTCAGGATTAAATGTTTTTCTTTTTCATCAGTAATTGTCTTCTCAACTCGCTCTTGAGAGCTATAAAAGCGAGGGAGGAAGAAAAATAGAAGCAGAGAAAAGATCAAAATAGATTGAGTCTGATGAAAGAACACAGCTGAAGATTTATGACACAAAAGATTGCAGAGGAAAATGAAACAAGAAAGAACCCGAAACAAGAATCAAGAGAAGCCAGCGGGCTTTGGCATCTCGAGTGAGGGCTCTCATGTCACTGTAGTGACTGAGCGAGCAAGAGAAACACAGGGAGGATAATAGTGTTGGGTACACAGTAGCCTTTGGCAGGCATAATGAAAAGGTCAAGGAAGTATGATGGAAGTATAACATGGACACTTGAAACACAGGCGGAGGTTGATAGATTAAGTTAGAGAGAGAGATGTGTAGGAAAGTGGGGAAGAGAAGAGGAAACTGCTTGAAAAAATAGAAATATATCTAAATAAAGGATAGGTGAACTATTTTCAATGAATGAATTTGCTACCCTGTTGGAACACTGCATATAGTTCTGGTAATACATGCATGGTGAATTACGTTGATGTATCTGCCTTTGCAAAGGTAGTTCCCAAGTCGTTGGTTGAGATACTCAGACAGGGAGCGGTATATATTCTAATGAGCCTGCATGTGACATAGGAAATGGAGCCAAATATGAATGCCTCTTTGAATCCCATATTTTCTGACCGAGGCAGCCCACAAAAGACTGGTTTGTCTTATTTCCCAGTTTGTGGGTTGGTACGCACTCCAGATACCCAAATGTATGTGCACAACTACTGAAAAAGTATTTCATAATATGTCCCCTTTAAATAATTCTGCATTTTCTACAGTTTTTCAAATGATGTATTTCATTACCTTGGAAGTATATAGATTCATGTGCACATTTTCAAAAATAACTTATAAACCAAATGTCAAATAATTGAATAGAAAACGCACCCACAAAACACTTTATAGATGATATTCCTCTAACCATGTAAGCTTATGTTATACTTCATAAAAAATATGCGGATAATATGTTTAAGCCAATTGTCTTGTCTTGTCCATTCATTATTTTCATGTAACATTTTGGAAGAACGCACTTCACAGATAAGGTGACAGAGGCGGGATGCTGTAGTGAGACGGATGGGCGGAGAAGCACGCAGTTTGAAAAAGACTCTTGACAATGACCTTTTTGCTCTTTCTCCTCGCATTACGCAAGACTATAATTTTCTGTCTCCAACCTTTGCTGTGAATCAAATGCAGGTTCAGATGATTCATTTAATATGTGGTCTGTAACAAAGTACCTACTGAAATTATTACTCTCGGCATTGGCTGGCATAGTTACCACTTACTAATAAATACCATTAGCCTGGGAAATAATGGTATTAATTGCAGTATAGGCTTATTGGCATAACTTTGCCTCTAAACTCCACTGACGGATGAAAAATAGTCTAATTCACAGTTCAAATCTCACACATAAGTTGATTATTTATTTATTTAATATCAAGAGTGGGAGGTCACAATGCTACCACAAAAGACGGATGTGTAGTGGCCATTTGGAGGGCAGAAAAATAGATGAGCATTCAGTAAACACACAGACATGTTGGTAATCAGGCAGCTATTGTACGAGATACCAAACCTCACAATTTTCTGTGCTGATATGCCTGCTAGCCAGCTGATTTTGTAGTCAGTGAATGTATAAATGAGCATGCATGTTTGTGCAAATTACAAGGACCATTGTATATGTAACACTGGCACTTTACGGATGTGGTTTAATGGTAAAGTGCTCTCTTATCTCTTATACATACAGAACTTGAGCTATGCTATTATCTCCAACCATACAGTACAACTGCATTTAAGTACCACAAGAGAAATATTGATCAAAACTAGAACCAAATAGGTATATTGATTTGAACTTGCTTTGAAAGTGCATCAACACTATATGGTAGTCATCATAGCCTTGTTCCATTACTGCACAATATGAAGGGTTGGTGAACTGAAACACAGGAAAGTTCTGATTGGTCCGTTACACCCACACTGTGCTTGATTGACTTATCTGAGCCCCCTGTTAATGTTGTTACACTGTTATGGGTGTGACAATCTAACCAAACCTTAAAGAGATAGTTTGGATGATGTTAAGTGGGGTTGTATGAGGTACTAATCCATAGTCAGTGTGTTACCTACAGAGATGGTGGTCGGCACGCCTCAAGTTTGGAGAAGCACGCAGAATACTGAAGCAAAGCAATGTACTGCTGTGGACAGGGGCAGCAGCAAAACGTATTTTAGTCACCTAAAAAAAGGCCCACTTAAAAAAAATCTAAATCGGTCTAAGTGTGTGCTACATTAAGACTATTTCCAACGCTTTGCCGTTAGACAGCACTTTTCAAAGAAAAACAGAAGCCGATATCTATGCTCTATTCAAAGCCACCAGAATACTTTGACAAAAACAGTAATTTTACCTCGCAGATCACTTCAAACAGTCTGAAATATCACTTTAACTAGTGATGTGCAATCAATCAAATTTCAATTAGGATTTTTGCTTCAAACGATTATGAAAACAAGACAATCGACACAGAACGATTATTGAGCCGCATTCTGTTTCACAATGACGCGCTCGTATTGTCTTGTGTTATAAAGCCGGGATTTGTGGCATAATTCCCGACATATCTCCGCCTAACTTCAACCTCAGCATAGGTCTAATCGGCCAGAATGATTGAACTCACTCTCTGTGTAGGGCCTTAAAATAGAGGTAACTTAACGAGTGTGAAAGTATCCTTGAAATACTTTAATACCTTGTAGGTTCTGGAATCGCTCATGGCTTCAGAAGCCCTTCAAAAGACGCTACTCATGGCTTGAACAAATGATCAGAAGCTGAAGACAGAACAGCGCTTTTAAAGATTTATGTTGAGGGTGTGGAGGGCCATCTTTTGTCTTCCTCTTGGGTTTAATTTAAAAGTACACTGCCACCTACTACTGTTACCTTGAGCTATTTGCAAGGTTTTATATGTAGCCTTTTCTCGTGGTGTTGAAAAAGCTCTGAAAGGGAGCGGGTAAAAAGTATAGAGTAAAGTTTTGTTTGTTTCGTGTGAATCTACAATCAGAGTAGTAGCAGTGGAAGTTGATAAAGAAGCAAGAAATGTGATGCAACAAAAATGTCCCATTTTTTTTTTTTAAGACAATAGATTAACACTCATTATCACAACATTATATTAAAAGTACATAGAGTCTATATAATTTCAGCATTGTAATTAATGACATTTTAAATATACCAACAATATATGTATGCACAATAGTCATAACATAGAAAAAGTGCAATTTCACCAAAGAGTGTTTTTGAATTGATCACCTCTGTGATAGCAATATGTCAGCATGAACAAGAGGTTCATTGTCACTGAGTAACAATTGTTTCTGTTCTCTTTATTCATTTTCCAGAAATCTGTTGGATAAAGACACATTCTCCAAGTCAGATCCATGTGAGTACAATGTAGACTCTTTGTTTGAATGTTTGTCTGTGCTCTGCAGTCATTCCTGTACTCCAATCTTTAAAAAATAAAAATAAAATAAATAAATATATATATATATATATATAGCTTTCAGTCCTGCTCCAATTTAGCGTTTTTTCTTTCCTCACTTTTGGCTTTTGTAGATATGTTGCCCTGTGATTTGTGAAATCTTTGTTTTGCTCAGAGTGCAATGGTTGTTTGTTCACTCTAGTGGAGCATAAATTTCCAAATTGGAATCTGCCTGCATTTCTCTGATTGTCTCTCTCACCTTCTTTTTTTTTTTTTCTTTCACAATATTTCATCTCTTCCTGTCTCTATCTGCTGCTTTTTCACAGTGTGCGTGCTCTATACTCAAGGTGTTGAAACCAAACAGTGGAGAGAGGTGAGGTTACACACACGCACACACACACACACACACACACACACACACACACACACACACACACACACAAACACACATACACAACATTACTTACTGTATGTCCAATGAAGTTCCTGTTGTGCTCACTGTGTGTTTGTTATAATTGCGTTTGTTTGTGTGGAGTGAGAATCTAGTTAAGACATTTAAGTCCTTCTATTTTTCCTTCTACTGTGAGCGTGCAGTAGTTGGCTTTAACCCTTCATTAAAGCTGTTCAGCCATCAGTTGAAAATGCCAGGGAAATAGCCTGTAATTGGACCAACAAAGAAGAACCCTCGCAATGTACTGATCGATATGTTGACACTTTGGAGCGCCGCATAGCTCGCTGAGAAGGCTTTTACTGAGACGTTACGCAGTCCATGCAACATTACTGTCTTCCCTCTCTGTCTGGTTTGTCTCTGTTTGTCTACTAATTTGTTCTGCAGGTAAACCTTTAATAATGATTTCATTAATCCACCGGATATTGAATTACGGCACTTATTAACTCACTATTAAAGCTAAAATCGGTACATTTTCTTTACATTATTGCCCTCTCCAAGATCAAGGGTTAAATGAACTGATGTCAGAACTAAAACAAATGTCCAAAAAGACCAAAACCAAAAATGTATTGATACATTGTTAGCTTAAAACTATTAACCCTCATCATACCAACTAGGGTCCCCGCAGACCCCAGCAGTATACTTTCTGCCATAACTCACAGGTGTTTTATTCTATCCTTACAATTGTTCATGACTTTGTCAATCAATTTGTTCCTAATGACTTTACATCATTGTTTTCTGTTTTAATTTGTGCTTTTTAAAGATTATCAATGTATTGTGTTCATAGGGGACCCCAATCAAAATCACCCGATTGCAGCCTGTCCTTTTGAAGGACAGACACAGATTTCCTCATGTACTCCTATTTACGTTTTACACAAAATAAAAATGAACTGTAACATTCCTAAAATAATATATTTCTTTTTTCTTCAGGTGACATTTATTACATAACTAATAATGTTAGAAGAAATAATTCAACATGGTTGTTTATTCTTGACCCAGTCAGTAGTCCTTGTATGTTAAATATGTTGGTAGGATTATTTTATTTTAATATGATGAACAGGGATACTGTAGGTTATTTTGAGGCAAATCTACAAGCCCCGTCTGCTGCTGTAAATACTCACGAGAACAACAAAATCCACAGTTGAAAGTGCAGTTTACTTCTCTGAGAGTAATGTTTGCTATAAACTACAGTGGCCAGCTTTTTTAGGAAATAAGTCAGCCTTTAAAAAAAAAAAAAACTATATATTTGAAGGATTTACGTAAGGAAGTCGTAAAGTATTGAGAGACAAACTTCTCATTAGATTAGTTCATAATAACAGCAGTATAGAACCTGCCTTATGTTTTTGAAAAGCTGAGCTACAAAGTGCTTTTAAAGGCAGAATCATGGGGAAGAAAGTGAAAATAAAACATTTGACAAGGTAAAGTAGGACATACTATAATAACAGTGGCGATAAAAGTTTAGGGCAGGAAAATTAAAGTGATTTAAGAATAACACAAACACTGGAAGGCCAACTATATGATTAAGTAGCTGTAAATCGGTTAGGTAAAGCAAGCCTAAACAAAAAAACGAGTCTAAGAGATACAAAAGTTATTGGTGAAGTCTCTGGCTTGACAAATAGTAAAGTGGTGACATTACTTCAATAGATCTGGTGTCACATGGTGTCAAATGCTGCCAGTGCGCAGCCATGGCTCCATTTTGAATAGACTTGTTATTGTCAACTCACTGACACTATTCTCACTAGCAGAGAATGGATTAAGACCATGATAAATATCCAAAGAGGGATATTTACTTTGTTTGTTTTTTTTTTTGGTTTTGCTTGCGGTTAAGACCATTCACGCATCCATGAATAATCGCAAATCAGAACTACAGTTTTTGTTTCTTTGTGTGTGTAAAATGTATTTTGGTACATGCTTATGCACACGTTCCTCCTATAACAGAGTTATTGCCTTTGAAGTCAGCCCCCGTATTTGACATCCTTACTCAACCTATGCAAATTGTCAATGCATTTAAGTGGCTGCAGATATTATTTCTACAGACCTGCTCAACCGTGGATGTATAATGGATCATAATTTAATGGAATTCATATGTATTTATACGGTCAGATGACCCTTATCTCCAGCTCGTGTGTTTAACCGGCTAAAGCAGATGGCTGTGTAGGCTTTCATTGAAATGTAGCTGAGGGACTGTAGGGGGATTCTGTTGTGTACGTGTGAAGATGTGTATGCAATATGTATGCACATGTGTATATATTTAAAACATAGGCGTACAGATTTTTCCATAATAAAACTCTCTTTCGCGCTTTGATTTTGAGTTGACAGCTACTGATTGTAAGACAAGCTGTTAATCCAATACACAAAACAGACTTAATATGATGAGCATTTCAATTGAGATTATTTTCAAGGCAAATTGAATTGCATTTGTCATGTTCGCTGATTTTGTTGTAAAAATAGAAACATTTAAAGCATTGATTTCCTCCTGGAGATAAACCATCACAACCATAATCATGGTGGTGGGTGTTGATGCGGCTCCAGGTAACGCTGTGTGAGAGGGAACACTCCCAAACCTCAGACTGAACAAGCAAAGCCAAACAGCTGACTCACTAGCAACTTGTAAATAACATTTTCTGGCAGGTCCTTCTAACATACCCTTGGGGCTTGGGTCACATTTGATGATTTCTACCTCCCCCAGTGTTTGTCCTGTGTCTCGTTTATGCAGTTGGTGCTCTCTTTGAAGCTTTTTGATTAGATGTAGAATGTCTCCATCATTTTTGCCGCCAATATGCAAGATCACTGAACTAAATCATCTGTGTGCTTTCAACTTTTTGGTTGCACATGTTCAGTCTCCTGCGTGGTAAAGTGTTTCACTCTAGATTTGGTGGGAAAATAGTTTTAGGGTGATTTTACTCTACGCCTGATTGAAAGGGTTTTTTCCTGGTCCAGAGGCCGTTCAGTGAAGTGTGAAAGCTGTTATGTAACTCAGGCGCAGAGTAGAAAACCGGTCTCACTCATGTGCTGGTAGTTGAACATGATTGTTCTACGTGACAAATTCACTTTTTCCGTCATCGTGTATAGTACTTCATTTGTTGATTAATTGATAAAATATTGGGGAATGGCCCACAGTAATGATTCCGGTATGTGGGCTCAAGTATCTAGGCTGAATGTGAAAACACTCTCAGGTCAAAGGAGATGTTTACCAGGCTTCAGGTAAGGCTGCTCTCTTGTTAAACATTATTAACTAAATCAACCTTAGTGGAGTACTGTGAGCACGGTCAGAAATACACTTCAAGCAAAGAGACCTGTCCTCAAACACGTTTTGTATTACGATCTTCCTACCCTGCCAGCAGTCAAATAAAGGCAAATGACAAAAAATGATCTTTAAAAAAAACAAGCACACTCCATTCTCCTCTCCTAAATATATATGTCTCTAACACTTCAGCACTTCCTTTTTTAGAAAAAAGACCAGGCGGCAACCTCCGGGTTTGAAAAGTGAAGCCAATGTGGAAGTGCCGTAAACTTGGATTCTCTCGAATATACAGCAGGGGGAGACACTGGTTGCAAAAAGAAGTCAGATTGTATAGAAGTCTATTAGGAAATGACCCTACTTCTCACTTAATTTATTACCTCAGTACACACTGTAAACATGAGTTTATGGTGTCAATTGCTAGAAGTTTTCTTCAGGACAGAATGATGATCATTCAGTAAATTAAGACCCTATTTTGAGTAAAATAGACGATAAAGCAACGTATGTTTTAGGGCGGGGTTACCTTGTGATTGAAAATTTGCTGTTTTTGCCTTAGATCTTTATTCCTTTCACAGTGTGTTTTCACTTCATGAAAGTTAATTGTAATGTTTCTAGCGCCTGACAAATGTCTTGTACAGCGTTTAATTGTACTTTGCTCAACCCTCTTGCATCACTGCTGGTTCTAAAAAAAAAACAAGATGGTGATGACCAAAAACCACGATGACGACGGCCAAAATGTCAAACTCGAGGTTTGAAAATGGTAGTCCACAAACCAATGATCATGGTCAAAGCTTTTCAGGCTTGCTCAGGCTCTCATGGGCCTATAAAGCTTCTACAGTCCTTGTGTGGCTTCCTGCTGGCTCCAGACACACACATGAATGGCATAAAAATGACATCGGCCTTATAGATTAAGGGCTTCTCATATTTATGATATAACAGCTTTTTTGTAATGATTGCATATTGACAAGGTCTTTTTGGGCCAGTGGTCATCACATGACCTGCAATTCCACACAGCCCAAAGTTGGTCCTGGGAGCTTGAAGAAAACCTTATTAATTTACTTACAGCCAAACTTGACTTCTTAAAAATGACAACTTTTGATGTACTGCAGCCTGAATAGGGCCATCTATATGTCAGTGCAGGACAATTGCCAAGAAAGAAAAGCCAAAACATTTAAACAAAAATGGTAAAAAGCTGTTTCCCATTAACATGTGAAGTGATGAGCAAGAGAAGGTGTATGGAGGGGGGGCATAACATGTCATTATCATGTGTGCTTCTCTTTGTCTGTCTTGGGGAATCCTAAACACACCCCAGTGCTTTTCACTGAAGGCCAAAACAGAAAAAAACACACACAGTTTAGACTAGGGCTGAGCGATATGGGCAAAATCTTCCATCCCGATATACTGTAGGTCATTTCATATCTAGATAACGATGTATATATATTTAGCATGTTTTCTGGTAACTCAAAAAATGAAAAGTCTATATGAAATAACCACATGGTAAAGCCTATGCATGTATACTGTGTGCACATATACAGAGTAATCAGATTAGGACATTAGTTGGGTTTACCTGGCGTGTAGTCTGTTTATCGCATTGAACTGGTAAGTTGTAATGTAAATATTTCACATCAGATTTTCTGAGAAATTTCTGAGCTACTATGTACATGTTATTATCAAGTCGGATGAGGCAGTTGTGTATCATATCTCGTAATAGGATTCCATTGAAAGATGATAAATGATCCAGCCCTAGTACTAATACACAATATTGTCATTCATCTCTTTGTCAGAAAACAAGACTAATATCAGCACCATGTTGCAGTCGGCTTGGTACAAGAATAAAAATCCATGTTGGCCAAAGAACTGCAGGACATTCATTCAGCACAAATCCCCAGGGGTGTTTCGCGTGCGCTCTAGGGAAGAAGATAGTGAAATCTTTGTCAAGTTTGGAACAAAAAAACCCACAAAAATAATGAAGAATTAGACACATGTCCTGTTGTCACCTCTCACCCACAGAGTGTCTGTGTTTTAGGGACATTTCAATATCAGACACTGCAGGTCTCCATGGTAACTGTTGCTAGTCCGGAGAGTTAAATTTGCCATATGTAGACTGCACGCGTGTGAGCTGCTCTGTATCCGAGTGTGTGTACAAGTGCAAGGTGCGGGTCAGGGACTTCATGCCAGATTCTCATTAGCCAGCTCCAGCAGCCCAGCAGTATCTAATGAACTCCACAGCACGGTATTGTCTCTTCCACTCAGCAGGGAAAATCACATTATGGAGCTCATCTCCGCCATCACCCGCCTCTTTACTAACCTGCACTCACAGCCTCATCAACACCTCAGGGTCTCTTCGAGGTACGAGTGGCTCACGGACTCAACATCAGTGTCCTTTTCTTTACTTTTCTTCCTCGCTGGTGTTAAATTTAGATGTTCAGTCAGTGAGTTCACGCAGAGAAAACTAGAACTTTAAAAGAAAGGAGTTCAAAGAGGTGATTTTATTGTGTAACAGTATAGAAGGGTATAGTTTTTTTTTTTTTAGCAGACCTAATTGCCCACATTGTATTGTTTTTGTTGTTTTCACTGTATTGATTGAAAAGCCACGGTTAACTCACATATCCACCTATTGTACAGTACCTGCTGTCCACATTATGGAAAACAAGAGCGACTCATCTTTGCAAATGGCTTCCTTGACATTGATTGAAATTTTGGAGTTTGGCTGCTTTCCAACAAAACAGGTTATGTTTGGCTCAAACACAGTTGTTGGTTTAGTGCAGTTGTATGATATCAGACTTTACATCTTTATTGTACACTGCAGGCAACAGACACAAAGCAGCAATACTCTGATTCCAATTAGTGAGTGAATTGAATCATCACTCCATCAGTTGTAACATAATGAATAAGGGATTACGATATAAGATAACATTTGATGAAGATAATATAATAAAATAAAACTAAAGTCATGATGGCTGGAATCAAGAGTTTGTTCTTTTTCTTGAAATAAAAATCTAACTACATGTCATGTGAAAGAAGCTCCCTCAACGCAAGCAGTGCCGTGGTTATATTTAACCTGGTAATTATGTTTCTGTTAGGGTGCATTTCACCCCTTTGAGGGTGCTTTCAGAATTAAATGCTTACTTTTCGTCTCATTTGTGCAGGCTTAGCTGCTGCAAAAGCTGTACAATCCTTTTTTGTTTCTCTTCAGTCTGGCTGCCCTGTGTCAAAATCAAGACTTTAATATTCTGGATAATGTTGTGCTCAGTTGGTTCATATTGCTAAATGATTGACACACTGAATACATTCTTGTTGGTCTCTGTGTGGACTACACTTGATGGGAACTCCAAATCGACCGAGTACAGACACAAAGCTACAGGGCCAGGCGGCCTAGGAACAACTTTTCTTCCCTGGGGCATTCTAACAACTTAATCCGGCCATGACTACAAGGACATTTTACAATAAGCCACTCAAAGTCTTAGTAATAGTCAAGGAAGGGATAAGAATTGACAAAGCATATGGATGCCTTCAGTAAATGCTAAAGGTAACAAATGTTGGCTTCCTCCTTGCGTTCACCAACTGCTATGATCTGAAATCTTCCCACTTGGAGTATTTGATTAAATAGTGTGATTCCAGGAGGCTTTCAATGATTTATGCATCTACTGTATCTAATATGTTAAACTTTTCATCAGCTTTTTGGACAGTATAGGCATGTGGCATTGCTTGGTCTTTGCCAGCCATTTCCCTGGCATAATGTTCTGCACTTGGCACTTTGTGAGTGAGAATCGCACTAATTAGGAGGCCTTAATCACTACCTTTCTCCCCCTCCTTCCCACTCTTTTCCCACTCCCACTCTCCCCCCTCCTTTTTCTTTTACCCCCATTTTCTTCACACATCTTATGCGTTTTTTCTTACCCGCTGTTTTTCTCTCAAAGTTGTTTCTCTCTGTCTCTCTCTGCCCATTTTCCTCACCTCCTGCTTTATCTCTGTCTCTCTGTGGGGTTGATGAGTGGGTTATCTTGCTGTAATTAATGTGGGAGAGAAGTGAGGATCGAGGAACCAGGAAACACACCCCTAGCTTCCTCTGCAAAGCAGCAGCGTGTGAAAGCACCTCCATTAATCAGGCCTCTGTAAATGTATGTGTATGCATGAGTGATAAGTGAGTCTGAGAAAAAAAACGGAAAAAAGAGATAAAGTGCAAGGTGACAACGTCACTAAATGCATTTGTTTATTAAACAGTGTTTTGTTCTCTTGCTTTTCCTTTCATTTGTCCCTCCTCACCTCCATCGGTCTCTCTCTTTCCACAGTTTGGCAGAACAGAAGTGATAGACAACACCCTAAACCCAGACTTCGTTCGAAAGTACATCTTGGATTACTTTTTTGAGGAGAAGCAGAACCTTCGCTTCGACTTGTGAGTCATTTCCTTTGAAGTCGTGTCAGCTTTGTATCTTCTCTCTTGCCCTCTGTCCTCTTTCACTGAGATGTATTTTTCTCTCCCTCCGTCCTGTGCTAATCGAGTGCCCTGCAATTTGCAATTTCAATCAAATAAAGCATAAATATAGCCTCTGTGTCGCTTGTCCAAAGCGACACAGAGGCTATATTGACACAGTATTTTTCTATGATAAGCATCCAAACTATCCAATAAGTGTTAGGTTAAATGATTGTTGCCAAAGGCAATGGTAGAGGAAACACCGTCTCTAAACTCCTGATAATCATCCACATCGCCAAGCATCTTAGAACCTAGAAATTTCCACACCTCTAGCTAGCGACAGTCATCATTTCGCTCAACGAAATCCACAGTTGTCGTCCTGAAATGAGAAGTCTGCTTTTGTTTAAGAAACAACATCAATTTCAAATTGAAATCCTCCAAAGTTATCTCCGTAACCTGCATGCTGGGCGAGAACTGAAAGCTTGACATGCTTGACAGTAACGAAGAGCAGCAAGGTTCAACAAAACAGTCAAATGACCTCATGAAGATGTGTTGTGACATATATGCAATTTTTTATATTCATTAGAGCCATTCACAGTTTCAAACAAGCAGTCTCTTTCTCTGTCTCGCATTGAATCCCTTTCTTGAGTTGTCATTAACCTTTTCTGTGTAGCGTGATGTTGGCCAGCTTGAATGGTTGACTGCACGCTCTTTACAGGATGGACATCCACAGAACGCTGCCTCAGCACTTGCTGTGGTCAAGCTTTTTCATGGATACAAAGAATCTCCATTTGAAATCAAATAAACAACCATTTTCCTCAAAAGCTCCTTCGACAGAATGACCCTTTGCACAATCCTGCCTTCATATCCTCGGCAGCTTTTACGCCACAATATAAAAATAGATGCAATTTGGCAACTCTGCTGTATAACATTTGATCCTTTATTTCAATTATAGTGAGATGAACTCAAAAACATTGTATTGTGTGCAGCCTCAGTAATCACCCGGCAAACAGGATCTATCGTTTCATCTGATGTTTAATCACGTATGCTCCATTTCCTTCACTTTCATAGCTTTGTATTCACATGCAAATACGATTAGGTCCACCACTCATTATCATGGGAGAGGAAAAAAGGTCTTGTTGAACCCTTCCCCAATTACTCTGCCCCACATATAGTAGCATCTGAAAAGATACTAAGACCCTGTCCTCTTTTTATCTTGGCTCATTATGGAGTAGTGTGTGATGTGTAATGTGATGACCTGTCTTTTTTGATCTCTCAAGGGTCCACCCACCTCTTTACAAACTCTGCTTTTCTATTTAACAAATTACATTTTTATTTTATCCGGTTATCCTTCCTCCTCTGTTACGCTTTATTGAAATTCAAACCCTTTCCCATCCCTAGACGTTCGAGACACACTATGCCTTTAAACCTACAAACAAACAAACAAACAAAACATCTGAACAGTCAAAATGAGATGAGCGTGGTGAGAGTATTTCTTTTCTACTCTGTGATGACAGATCACCAGGTTTCATGTTAAATCTTGCCTTTAAGAGCGTATCAATCCAAATGTCCCCACTCACGTAGATAAGAGTCTACTCAACAGTTTTTAAAAAAAAAAAAAGGATAATGGTTTTGATGCTTTGATTTTGTTTCCTTTCAGGTATGATGTCGACTCCAAAAGCCCAGACCTGTCCAAACATGTGAGTATTTAACACATACAGTATTTAAACTTTGAACCACAGATAAATGGAGGCCAGTCTTGAACAAAATCTGAATTATTGGCTTGAATGGCTCTGAAAAGGAAGAAAGTAAATATTGATTGATGGAATATGGTGTTCAAAGTGATTTAAGATTGGCCAAACTCTTTTTATCACTGGTGTTATGGTGGCAATGTTTATATTTTTCTGTTTGTTTAGTTTGGTGTTGCCTGCTGCATGGTTTCTTCTTGATGGAATAAAGCAAACCCTTTTATTGCCTGATCATAGAAGAATCCAAATACAAGAGGTGTATTATTTTTCCTTATTTAATGTCATTGATTTTAGACTTTAACAGGGGATAGCCATGCTGTAATTGTGCTAAAAAATGCTAGTTATATTTCTGTAAATATTGAGTCTTATATGTTCTTATTTTTTGTATTTGTTTTAGCAGTGGTACTGTAGTGATAGTCTTTGTGTAATAACTTGCTAAAGTATCATGAAGAAAAGCTTGGATTATGCAATGCTTTTAATCGTTAGTTTCCATTTTAAGCGCTATATTACATTACATGATAATTCTTGTTTCATTTGAAAAAGTTGTTTTGCATCTATAAGGCAGGAAACTATGGTGACGGAAAGCATTGACAAAAGTTCAAAATAATCAGTTTTGATGATTATTTGACGTATTTGGATGTCCGGGGTTTGCATTTTTTCATCACTAGCTTTAATTCTACCTGTGTGCTTTTGGGTTTTAGTTCTGGCACAGCATGTTGCCTTTACACTCTCACTACGCCATCTTGAGCAGTGCTAGGAGTGCTACAGTAGGTATTTGGTATAGTGTTGTGTCCTGGTATATGATGTGCTCTGTTGTTATTGCTGTTGTTATTGTTGTTGTTGTTGTTGTCATTGCTGTTGTTGCTGCTGCTGCCCAACCTTTCTGGAAGCCCGCAGAACTCAACGTAGGTCCCAGCGTCTCTCTCACTTCTGACACTGCATGGCTGCGGTCTCACATTAATGATCCTTTTTCTCAGGAGGAAGGATGGCGTCCCTAAGAGCCAAGCCAACCCATCTGTGCAGCTCTTAGCCATTGCTGCAGTCTCAAAGGACTCCACAGCGGCCACAATATGAAAATAAATACTCAGTCATTATGTCTCTCAGTAGCTATTGTAGCATGTTTTTGTAACATGATGAAGGTGGTGAGATTTTCCAGGCCCTCCCTTGTAACAGTGAGTGGTATCAGTGGGCATAACAAACCAGAGACTCAGTGAAATGCAACACACTAAAGCCTGATGTTGAATTATTTAGTGTGCATCTGTCTGTCAAGGCCAAGGTTATAAAGTCTTTGGTTTGTCCCACATCCTCGCTTTGATTAGTTTAAAAAAAGACTGTATTGAAACCAAACACACAGCATAATTATTTGTCTGTCTTTGGGAGTCTAATGTACCAGGTCAATGCTGGGTGATACTGAGAGACTTTGTCCGGTGAAAGACATGATTATGACTGAAACTATGTCACTCTGTCTCCACACGTCCTACACTAAAAAAAAATCATGTTCTTGTCATTGTTCATGCTGCTGTGAATCCCTTCATCTTCTTCCATTTGTCGGTTATCCTCCACAATTCGTTAAACCAGTGGTTCCCAACAGGAGGGGTACGTTCTGAGTGGGTAAAAATGTTATTTAGAAATGTACTACTTTTGAAGCACCATTTCCCAACATGCATCTTTGTAGTACAAGTAGCACATTGATGCCAGTCCGAAGTCTGTTCCCCTCTGATTACAGCTTCCTTCCTTTTAGAATTGTACTTAGGCATGTTATATTGTATATATAGTTTTAGTGATCGCTATCACAGCGCTTTTAAATTTCTTTTTTAATGTTGGTTATGCCGTAATTGCACTTTCTTACTACAATGTTCATTGAGCCTTAAACCCCAGGCATTGCGGTTTTAATCTTGAAGTAAAATAAACAAACAATATAAATATACACACAATGTTAAAATTGGTTGCCCTTTAACAGCAAGTCAATCTCCTGGATTTGGATGGAGGACAATAAACTGAATTGGTGTTAAGTTGGTCTACTGTCCGTGTGGATGGCCCCATGACTAGACCAGTTGGGAACCACTGCATCAAACCATGCTTACCATACACACATTGACAACTGTGATTTCAGTTCAACAAACTTTACATTTCACATAAAAGTTGGATACGATGTCACATTGTTGAGCAGGACACCGTAATGGGGTCTTAGAGCAAAAAGAGTGCACTATTTCTGTTTCACAGCTGACGGCGAGCCATCAAGGGTTGCAGTTTGTAGTCTGCGAGCATTATAAAAAATGGGTTCACCACGTGACACCACTGCAATCAATGACTTATCCAATGTTTTTTTTAACCAAAGATGTTGTACCAAAAAAAGGAGCATGAACGAGCAAGATTCTTTGGAAGAAACAAATTCTTAAATTTCTCATTTGCATGAGTTCCAGTGGTAGTGGAAAAGTTTTTAGTTTTTAAGTCTGACACTTCATATATACAATACCCCCCCCCCCCCCCCCCCCTCCTTCCTTCCTTTCTTCCGTCTTTCCTTCCTTCCCTCCAGGACTTTTTGGGTCAGACGTTCTGTACTCTTGGGGAGATTGTTGGATCACCAGCCAGTCGACTGGAGAAACCTCTGGGGTGAGTAAAAGCTTCAGGCAATGTTCTCACTGCCTAAATACCCCTGACTCTAATGTGATTGAGGAACACCATACTGTGCTAAGAGGGGAGTTGAGACAGAAGAAAAATGCTTTGGACCCCTTATACAATGACCATTCGGAGGTATACGGTTTATGTTTGCACTGAGAGAAGCTGAGTTTGGGCCACAGAGAGAGCATGAAGAGGATGAAGAAAGGAAAACATATCAGTGATTTAGCAAGACATTGATCAGACAAAGAAGGAGAGGAAGGGAGAGGGAAACAACACACCCTACAGATGTTTTGCTCAGATAATTATTGTCATTAAAGAAAAGGGTGAATGCGGAGCAAAATTACCCAAATTATAGCTCGCCTCCTCAGCTTGTGCTCTCACACTGAAATGTCGTGTTAATGGGGTATCCTTTAATCTGTCTTCATAGATCTATCATCCATCATCATCATCACCATTATTATCAGTGTGCTGGGTTCTTGTGTAATTCAGGTGAAGTCATTTAAATGTCACATTCAGTGAGATTTGCTATGAGTATGTTCTCAGCTCTGGATATGTAACTGTGGAGAGACTTAAGAGGGAATATTTGAATACTGAGAGATGTTATGCTTACATACTGGTAGCCAGTATGTACCTCTAAATGCATTCATCAGAATCTTAACCATTGAAAAACTGTCTTGCTTTGTGCATTTTTAGCTAATCCAATGGATTATTAAACGGTTTGTCTATTTTAAGAAGTAAGAAAATACGTTCAACACGTAAAGAGACACTTCAGTCTTCGTTTTTACCTGAAAAATTCAAAATCACCCAATTTGGAGATACATGAATTTCTTTAGACAAAATGCTGATTGCTGAAAAAAAAAATCTAATAACAGATTGTGTCAACACATAACATGTTTAAAATAAAGAGCACAGACTCATTTTCTGATTCTGGCTTTGATTATCTCTGCCAGGAGGGGCTCATGTGTTTGGTCATGTGCATTTGTATCTGTCTGTCTGTAGCTAATCTCGCATACTACTGGGCCCATCAGCGTAATATTTTTTGTGCATTTATGATGATCAATGATCTCTCGTGGTTGCAGTGGTACGCATTTTTTTAAATTGCTATTTTATTGACTGTTTTGTATCGTCATTGACTGCTGACTCCTCACTCACTGCTCTTTACCGTCCGGTAGGAGCCGCAAGTCATCAACAACTGATTCAGTAGCAAACGGCATTTCTAGGAATCGGCTAGGCTAAAAACAAGCCTTAACTCGTCTGATGCAGGACACATGTTGGCCTTTGACGTGGCTCAAAAACTGTGACTCATAGATTGGTTTTGTCTCATTTTGAACCAGAGCATCTGGAGATTAATTCCATACCTGATATGTTATGAGCCACTAAAGTTAGGCACAATGTGCGAGATGAATAAATCCACCCCTTTATTGTCTCCACCATCTTGACTGTAAGTGAGCCGGGAGGGACAATTGAGTGAGATTCAAATCTTCTTTGGTTGGGAAGGAGGGAGGGAGGCACATCTGGCGGAGATCTGAACTCTACTGAGTGCACTGGTCTAGTTCATTTGAGTTATTTGGTTGGCAACAGCTTTCCCTTTGTGGGAAACCACTGGAGAGCATACATATTAATGTTTCAAGATTCAGGCATCGCAACTTCTGTTTTGACTTGATCATCATCGGGCAGATGCCTCAGATATACGCAATAAGAATAATCGTATAGTAAAAAATACACAATTTACACAGAAACTTACCAAAGTGTCTCCCTACTTCACACTCCTGATGATGACACAGTTGCAGAACTGTTGCTAAAAACGTTTTTGTGACACGCTGTGTGTGTGTGTTTTCCCTACAGAGCATGTTCTGTTGATGTTGCCTACTTAAGAGGACTTTAGCAGTGCAAATATAAGTGCGCCTTGAGCCTCTATATTGAGAACAGAACCTTAATAATGTTATTACAAGTTTAATATCAAACCATTTCTCTCTGAGCCGTAAATTTATATGGCATGGTTAGAAAAGGAAATATAACTTGTGCCAAATTATTAATAATAAAAAAAAATTGAGACACTCTGCAGCTGAGAGATAACACAACTGTTTGCCAAACGTTATTCTTATGACAGCCTTTAATCTTTCTTTAAAGCACCAGCACAGCCACCAGCACAACCCTTAGGTGTAGCATGCAGACAGTGCACCATCTATTTGTATCACATGGTATTCATTTTTTTGTCTGTTAAGGACTGATCATAGAATGCAATGTCTTTATTTTTGACACAGTTTCATGAATCAGTTCTGTTCTGTGATTTTGGTAGATGTGTAGAACAATTTCCTCAAATTCTAACACCCATTCAACCATTTTATAACCTCCAGTTCGATGAGGTTCAGGAGTTGAGGTTTATGTGCAATGTGATCTTGTGGGAAGGCGTATAAATATTATGCCACTTTTAAGTACATTCTGCATCATGACTAAGCATTATACGCTTTTTGTGTGTCATTTAACGCCCCGTTCTCATTCCCAACTCCCAATAAACACTTGGTTAACGTTGTGAATTCAAATCAAATTACTTAGCTAGGTTTAGGAAAAGACCATAGTTTGGGTTATGATAAGTACGTTTGTTAGGTAAATTAAGTTATGTACGTCATTTAAGTAGTCAACGTAAATAACTCAAGGGTTGACTTTTGTTTTCACACGGGACATGAAGAGCAGTGTTCTGTTTGTTTGTTCATCGATCCATGTCTTTCCCTACGGCAACTTTCCCACTCTTTATAGTATGTCACCTGACTTTCGGAGCCGTTGCTCATCTATTATTAAAATTGTTGATGAGCAACTTTTCAAGTTATACTGGAGCGGTTATGGCGCAGCTTTGTTCTGGAGGGAGTCACTGCGGTGGAGGAGCAGCGTGAAAAACGCACGCACACGCACACGCACACGCACACACACACACAGTGATGCATTGCTCGGGAAGATATGCTACCCAGTGGAGTTTGTTCTCATGTTTATGTGGAAATGAAGAGTGATTTCTATTTCACTGCTTGGAAATGTCAAGACATTTTCTAAGCTGTGCAGAGATAATGGGAGAACGTCTTAGAGCATTTGTTTGTTTTTCATGCCTGTCCTCTGCTTCTCTTCTCACCTACACATGATATGTAATAAATCTTTTAATAAGAGGTGAATGAAGGGATCTTTGCATAAGGCTGTTGAACTATCTGTCACAAATACATAGACTCTTGACCTGCACACAGCTATAATAAGTTTAGTAATTGATTTCATAAATCCCGTTCCTCAGTTAAATGGAATATGAATGCACAAGAGTGCATTCATATTCTTTTTCCCTACTCTCTTCTCTCTGGCTAATTGTAATAGCTTTAATCTTAATAGATTGATTTACATAAGGCAGCAGCCGTTTGAGATTTTAACTCTGGAAAAATAGCTCCTGAAGGAAAAGAGTGAGCGAGATAGATAGAGAGGAAGAGAAAATGTGGCATCAATGACTATCTGGAGAGTGTTTGTGTGTTTGAGGCTCATGGACATCCAGAGACAGAAACACAGACGACAATGAGGACACTCAAAACAACCCATCATTTATAGTCTAGATTGTGCACAGAAGCACAACAGAAGGAAATAGAAAAAGAAGCATTAAAGCAGAAGTGAAGATCGTACACAATATGCAGTGAAATTGTCCAACATAAATGTAAGTAAACATTACATGAGGTGTTCAAACACGGGGTCTATTCATTCCAGTGAAAACATTGTTGAATGTGTGAGATAATAAAGAATGATTTCACATAGTTTTAAAGCCCTTTATTTTGTAACTGATGCTGTGGAGGCCTTTCTCTCAATGCCAAAACAGAACAACTCAACATTTGTTTCCAGGGCTCCTAATGTCAGCAGAGCTCTCTATGTTGATTGATTTTTTCAGTCACTTGTTAATTTGCGTATTCTGCTATCACGACCTTGAGAATGGTGAATTGTATTGTAAGGCACAGAGTAATTAACATTGACTAATAATGAATGTGTCAGATTGTGTGGCCTCAATGGCCCCTCGCCAGTCTTTGTTTACTGCACTGTATTATTTACAGATTCTCTTTGAGGCCACTAAAGCACACAGGAAACACACGCAAAGTCAAATTAATTTGCTGTACATGCCAGAACGTGTGTGTGTGCATATATTCCTCCATGACTATGAGAGCAGGGTAGTGTATATACAGGCAGGCTCAGAGTTGTGCATGTGTAACCTCTCTCCTGTCATAAAGTTATAAATAAGAAATCATTCCGTCTTTGATAAAGTCAGCCAAACCGCATGACATCCTTTGAAACAATTGAGGCACTCGGCTACTCAGACATCACAAGTTGTGATTTTCAGATCATCAAAAATACATAGAGACTGAAATGCTAATGTAGGACAACTTCATCCACTACTTGCCCACCAGCAGAATGCCTGGAATGAAGTGGTAACACTGGGAAAGGGTGAGTCAATACAGATGTATAAGCTCAACAAACATGTGTAACTATTGTGTTCGGGGTAGTAACATTATGTCGCGTTCATTCTTAAGTCCAGCCAGGCCAACTACTTTCTCATTCACTCAGCGGGAAAGCACTATGTTTTAGTTTTGTTTTTCTTGTGTAGCAACTACAACTGCATTTCTTTGTGCAACCTTGTGTTGCAGAATGACAATAAATGATCCTTGAAAAGGTGTAGTGTAAGGCAATCCTGATTAACCATAATTTATGTCACACAGTGCTTGTTAGATTGGAAAAACTTGTTGAGCTGACCTTTTTTGATTGTGCAGACCCCGAACGGTGATGAAATAACAATTTCAGTTCATATTTTCAACTCCGTCTTCAACTGAAAAATTGAAACTAGGGTTTAAATATCACACCAATAAACTTTTTTCACGGCAAATATTTTTCAGAAAAAGGCACAGGTGTGATTAACATAATTCTAATGAGTGTTCTGTGTAGGTGTTCCAGTTCCAGGGCATTGTGCGTGCTGGCTAACTGGAGAGCATAGTAGGTCACTTTAAGGGAACTGAGCCCAAATAATGGTTTTAGTTGCACCTGTGTTTTATCTGTGACGAGTCAAAATGTCTGCCATGAAAATCATATTGTTATGTTATCAAACCCCCAGTACACACACACACACACACACACACACACACAGTGCTGTGTAATGATAATATGATGCAACAACTCTCCACTTCCTAAAATGTTAATGAAGCTAATTCATAGTGTGTGTGTGTGTGTGTGTGTGTGTGTGAGTGTGTGTGTGTGATAAAGAGAAAAAAAAAACAGAGTGCTTCCGCCAAACAAGACATTTGTTTCATCTTAACATCAAAGGCACTCTGCTCTTTTATGATTGCTTTAGATTTTACGATCGTCTCTTGCCACAAGCCTCATATTTTATTAAAGACATTAACAGTCCCTTGTCATTTATATTTACATAGAAGAAGAAAAACTATTTAAACTGACAACGCGGCTGCACAATGCCGTTTGTTTCCTTTGCCCTTTAATATTTTGGAAAATGTGGAAAAAATACACCATACACCCGTAAACTGGAATTAAAAAAACAAAAACTGAACATAACGTGAAAATGTGCGCCTGTCAGACATACTTCATAATTATGTTAGAAGAGACGCAATACAATGTGCAAAAATATTCTATTTGGTTGTTAACAAGTTTAACTGTGTGTGCATGTAAGATTTGTTTGCACTCTTCACACATATCTATATTATAATATGCTAATCAACATGACATTAATAAACACCATTATAATTATCAAAATACATCACATTTTAATATGTAAAGTTGATTAAGGGTGTGCTATGTCCCTACGAGGAAGTGAAAATAAGGCACGTGTGCACAATTTAATAAGAATTAAGATTCATAAAAAAAAACATGCATACACATGGCTTTAGCGACCTGATGCAAAGAGTATGTAAGCATATTTCTGACTTTGTGGAGGATAAAACTTTATGTATACACAGAGTTTTAAATATCTGGCCCCTGGCATTTCTGAATGTGATGACGAGGCAAGATTTAGTTTGAAGCGCGGTTAGGAGAGTGAAGAGTTTTTTTTATTTCTCCCCTGTGAGCTATAATACTTTTAGATGTTGTTAGTGAAATGCTGGCCAGTAAGCTGTGTGTGTGTGTGAATGTGTGTGTGCGTGTGCGTGTGCGTGCGTGCCTGAGACGAAGAGAGACAAAACCATTTTCCTGCATTTAGAGTACACAGCATCTTAACCGTGAGAGGGAAATATAGCCTATTATATTTCCATAAGCAGTACGACTTGGAATTACCCAAACATCCCACTAGCAAATTCAGCATGCTGCTGCTGTTCTGTTCTAGTATGACTGCAAACTAAATGTTTACACCTGTGAGAAATTAATTGAGCAAAGGATCCTTTCGTTTTTGCAGTGAAAAAAAAACCTGCCATCGCAGAGAATAGCTTGTGTGCGAGTCAATTACAGGTTTGCGGATAACAAAGGAGAAAAGTTCTAAATGCTAATCTCCTTCCTTGTTTAAATGCATGCTTAATTATTTACAATAAATGACAAGTAGCAACACTGGACTACCCCCTAAGCATTAATAAATAATTTGGCCATTTATCTATTTTTCTTGTTTATGATGTATTCTGCTTTTACCCTCTCACAGCAATATTCCTCCAGACAGCTGTGTCTTTAGCAGAGAGTTTTATGAGTAATTCACAACATACGTACCTGACATCCACAGGTCATGGACAAAGCAAAGTTTTGTGGTCCTCTGACTTCTCACGTAGTGCCAGCAGCAGGTCACAGTTGCATTCAGTGAAATATCTCAACATCTACAACCTGTACTGATACAAAAGCTTGTGTAGACATTCATGGTTCCTAGGCATGGTATATGTTGGATGGATTACTATAACATTCAATAAAGACATTCATGTCCCCTTAAGGATAAATTGTAATAACGTTGGTGATCCCTGACTTTTCATGTGGCGCCATCGTCAGTTCAAAATTGTATTTGGTCCAATATGTTGTTTTGCGACCAAACCTGAAAAGCTGATTCTCATCAGCCTCATCCGTACAGTACTTTGTGCTTACTGCTAATTTTGCAAACGTTGGCATGCTAACACCATAAACTAAGATGGTGAACATGATCATCATTAAACCTGCAGAAACATCAGCATGTTAGCACTGTCATTGTGAGCATGCTGACAATAGCATTTAGCTCAAAGTACCACTGTGCCTATAAAAAACGCCTCACAGTGAAGCCAGCGTGGTGGATGCATCATTTTACAGTAACTCCAGGCAATCTGGTCCAGAGCCTGCATATAACATGTCCTCTCTGTAGCATTACACTTTCTTATGGCACACTTTGAAGCTATGGTAAACACTAATATTTGAACACTCAAAACAAGCAGACTGAACTCCAATAGTGGCATATTTTCTCGTTTCTCTTCAATTGCGCACATGGACTTTGAACCACACTCTATACAGTTGAGCTTTTCATCACAAAGCATGCCTAAGAGAACCCAACACGACTATCAAAAATCAGCTACAAAACCGCATGAGGCAATACAGTACACAAACAATCAAACAATATATATAACGCAAGAATAAAAGAGAAAGAGTAAAAGGCACAAGGCAACTCACATCAAGACATAACAAACCTACTTAACCTATCAAGCTTAACCACTAACCTTGAACCCTTTTGAAAAAACGAGAAACTATTTGAAATGTCTTATGCGCGAAAAAAGAAATTGATGAAACCTTGGGCGGAGCAAGTCATCGAGGGATAATATTGTGTTTTTTGTTGCTTTCATTTTTTCAGGGTTGTTTTACTTCGTACTCTTTTTCTCCACCTGCACAGTTGGCATCTGGGAGATGACCATAAAACAGCCGAAGCCCAGAGAGCAGCTCCACTGCAGCAGATGGGGGTTAAATGGCTCACTCAGGGGCACACTGATGATGGACTAGCAGCCGGAGGAGAATTGTTGTCATTCACTTCACTTTTTCCTCACAGCATCACTCAAGCTCGCAACATTAAGATTGCATGTTTCCTTTTCCCTAACCTTTAGGCTGCTACCATCCACATTCAGCCACTGCAGCGTACCATGGTAGTAGCTTTTCCTACATTGTGTTCATGCATCATATTCCACTGAACTTGTATTGCAATACCCACTAGTTGTTGGCTTTGTTTTTTTTCATGCGACACTACTGGTTCAAACTATTGATTTTGCAACCCTTAGGTTAATGCAGTGTATGACCTTTGCGTTGCATTATAGGATAATCAGCAAATGGCATACTGAATAATAGTGTACAGATATGGACACCATGTTATTAGAAACAATGGGGGAGAGGGAGGTGAATTTGTTCTACAAAGAAGGAAGTGAGAGAATAAGAAGGTGTAGTCATGATGAACAACACAGAAAAGACATCAGAAATGTTGGGAGGGGACGACGAAGAGGCGGAGGTGTGTTTGAGCATGCTTGGCCTTTTACCGTTTCGAAATTCCTCGAATGTCAGTGTGGATTACTAGAGCACAGTAGCGAAATGGAATTAAACTATGTGTGAATGTGAATAGAGGCATGTGTGCAGCGTTGGGATACACAGCTGGGTATGATGACAAACCACGCCTGACACCAAAGCCTCCCTATCTCCAACAGTTGGCCCCAGGCGCTCCTGGATGAATTGAAAGATATTGTAAGATCTGCAGCCATAAGAACCTTTGAAATGGGATATTATTCTTTTTATAGTGTATTGGGATTATCAGTTGTTATAGAGTTAGCTGCAATAGATAATGTAGCTCAGTGTTGCTATCTAGTGCACTTTCAGAGATTTCAGATCCTCTGTAAGAAAGTACATTAGTTCTATTTTATTTAAACGGTTAGTTAAAAAAATGGTTTGCAAAAAAAAAAAAAAAATGTTTTCACTTGTCCCTAGTTGACTAAAGCATGTAGATTGGTTTTGCACACACTGCCTCTGAAACTTGTGCCACAATCCAAATACAATAGAGTTGATGAATAGAGTTGTGTTTGTGGTCCTCAAAGCTCAGCGACTTTTAGAAAACTGTTATCACTCTGTTATCATTCTTAGTGTTGTCCAAATATGACGGTAAAGTCCATGCCCTGCCTAAATCCCAGTCTTCATGACTTGATTTGATGCTATACACTCAGTGGCCACTTTATTAGGTACTCCTGCACGACCCAATGCAATCCAGTGCGACTGTTCTGACATGAAGTCTATTTTTATAATATTGTTTAGGTCAATAGAGGTGTAAATTAAATGATATGTTTTAGCATTGAGGTCATAGTTAGTGGAGATGTTGTTCTGGCCTCTATTATTACTATTACTATTGAGAGCTGTAATATTCTATATGTCCATCTATTCATATGTAAATTGGAAGGACAAAAAAATGAGCAACACCTTTCATTATAATGTGGTCTATTACACATTTCAGACAATGTGACAGGAAATTAAACATTTTGAGCATTGAGATTGTAACAATGTACCTGATAAAGAGACCACTGTGTCACAGCATTGGATGCAAGAATGTTCTGTTTCAATAGATGTCTAATAAACAGAGCATGCATTCCCTTGTATAGCTGTGCTGCACTGTAGTAAATACTTGACATTTGAAGACATTTTTAGTAAGCATCCAACCTTTAGTATAAAGATGCATGAGTGAGTTCAGGGCTTGGAATGCCATTGGGGCAGCATAAGTGCAATAAAATAAAATGCTTTCAACATTATTATTGTTATTATTATTTTCAGGTCTCTGTAAGCTTTTTCCAACCTCACCTTCCGCCAAAAAACACAAGGCAAGTAGGTTTGATGTATTTGTGGGTTTCACAGCATTTTCAATCCCACATGCTATCAAAATATTTTCCTCACCTTTTATATTGAAAGTGAAATAGCATAAATCACCTACAATATGAAGCTGCAAAACAAAACTATCACATACTTTTAGTGCTAAATTGTGGGCTGCTCAGAAATGTACAACATGCTGAGCTCCTGGGAAGCCATACTGGGAGCGGAGGCAGCAAATATGGCCTCAAGTCATGTTTCTGTGGGAAACAGAAAAACTTCATTATGGGATTTAAAATTGCCATGTTTTTGAGGGTAAGGTTTAAGGGGCGATGCATCAGAACCTGACCTTTGATATTAAAACAGTATATACTATGCCAAATGCTAGGGATATTTACATTGAATTTGTACTTGAAAAGTTTTGGTTTTTTTTCTATTTTATTGTCACGACCCTGATCCCTGATACTTTTACTGCCGAAATCATTTTTATCACAGCCACCAGGGTTGGATCGTCTCTGCCGTCTTAACTTCTCTCAGACCTAATTTGAGCTTAGGCTCGAGATCCACTTACACTAGTTAGAATAATGGATTCTACTGGCTTTCTTCCCAGTTTACCACAATTGATTTATGCCTTCTTAAAGGGCACACTGCCACTGTAAGAATCAGCTCAGACCTACAGTAGGAGCTGTGATTTTCTAACGCTCCGTCTGTAGAGGAGATGTCTAAGTCAGCAGAACACGGCTTCATTATTCATACAGGTGCAGTAATACACACTGACACTTGCTGTGAGTCACCCAGCTCAATCATACTCTTCCTCAACTATTAGCTGCTGAGCTAATGTGCCTTGCTTAAGAGCAGCAAAGTGATAGCTGTTGGGGAGGATTTGTATTCATCTTATTTGACCAGATTTCTCCAGCAGGTTTTTAAAATTTAACAATTGGATTCTTTCTGCAGGCCAGGTGTGTCGGTCTGACTGTGTCTATTTCTTTATAATCATCTTTTCCCATTGTCTGCTTCTCATCTCTGCTCTCTCTATTCCTCCCTCACCTCACCTGTCATAAAACCACACATCTCTTTCTGTTGGTATGGCTACCAGCTATTTCTAACCCACTTTGAGTGCGCCAT
Organism: Bovichtus diacanthus; assembly: GCA_943590825.1. Classification (NCBI taxonomy): domain Eukaryota; kingdom Metazoa; phylum Chordata; class Actinopteri; order Perciformes; family Bovichtidae; genus Bovichtus; species Bovichtus diacanthus. The sequence goes on from CALSBV010011423.1 coordinate 7,965,292, forward strand.
GCTCCACTGTGCCTCATCATTACCTATCGGATATGCAGATGCACACGAACACATGCCCTGAAACAAAATGCCTGCTGTAACAGCTCCAGTTGGCGTCTACTCTGGGTGACATTTTTTGTGTGATAAGGCTCTGTGTATTTTTGGCTCCAAAAATGACATTTTGTTTAGTTTATGAGAATCGAGTTTTCAGTTTTGTGGACACTGGATTTAATGTTGTTGGCTGCCTGTGTGTTTGACTTTTTTTTGCCTGTAAAAGGTGCAGTTGCAGTTTCAAACACCAAATAGCTTTTTTGCAAGTCATATGGCTGTAGACCTTATATATACAGTCTATGTTTTAGACTAGTGCTACAATAGTGACTGGGCCTCATGTCATTGGATTTAAGTTCAGCTACTTACTAACTTACTAAATTAAAACGGATCGCACCACACAAACAAGTTCTTACATATATGAATAAATTTTTACACCAACTTACTGCCAGGTGTAACTGTTGTGTATCTAACTGAACTGACTATATATGAGACAAAAGTATAAGGCGTAAAATGGAATATGGTCAATATAGCTGACCTGACACTTGATCAAAATGCTGTATTAATAATGAACTGGGATGGTTTTAACTTGCATTTCACCAGATAACATTACATACTTTGAATTACTAAATATTGGGCCAATATTAGACAGAACGTAAGAGGAACATAAGTTACATATTCTGATATTTCCCGGTCACTCTAAACGGCGTGAATAACACACATTTCTCCATGTGCTTATATAAATAACACAGTCACACCTACATTTATAAAGGATAAATAGCTACATTTCATTTATCGTTTGGCAACTTAAAACTGTAATATTTGGAGGTTATGTTGGAGCTTGACATGATGCAGTGACTTCCTGTTTACATTCTTAGCAACAGATTTATAATTTAATTATTACTAAGGTCTGCACTAGCCAAGACATTCCATAGCTAGTTTTCCAATTTTAATTGTGCAACTTCGTTTAGGTAAATCCCTACTTTGAAACTAGCTAGTAGTCACTAAGAACTTACTTCTCCATCAATTGAACAATTAGAGCTTTCTGGGAGAGAATATTATTATCCTTAAACTCAAGTTAGCTAGATACATTCATGAAGAGTAGTGTCAGAGAAAATGCCTAAAAAATGGGCAATAAAGGGCAGCAAGCATGGATGACATCAACACAGCTGTACATGTTGGTGTAAGTTGCCTTTTATCGATATACTTACTTGATTTTGGTAAGGAAAACGTGAGCAACTTCTTATGGCAAAAGAACATCAAGGAATCTTCTAACATGGACGACATGTCAGGCTGAGTGAATTGAATGATAGGAAACGGCAATTCAGTCTGTTTATCAGGCTAGGTGCAATCCAGTCCGGGTCTTATAAAAAGTTAAAATGACTATACCCACACCAATGACACCCTGCAGACATAGTAGACAATGTATAAAGACAAAGGAGAGACGAGACTAAAAATAAATCCAAGCAGGAAAAGAAGATAAACAAATGTGAGCACCAGTATGTGGACAATACAATCCCATCTGTAAGGATTCATCCCCCAAGTTGTCTGAAGATACAAACATACACACACACACACACACACACACACACACAGACACACACACACACACCTGTGTTTTCCTCCTCTGGCAGGGTGTGCTAATGGAGGTCTGGAACAGTGGACTGATAAAGCTGTCACACCGCCCCCATGCCTGCCTCTTTCTTTCTCTAACACAGAGTGATAAATCAAGTCTCTCCAATGGCATCACTTCTACAAAGAGACTTCTGTCTGCTAACACATGCGTACACACAGACATGCACACAACTCACACTCATCACAAACAAATGCATTAGAGCTGTGTGCCTCGGCTCAGGCTATAAGAGTGGCGGCTAGATAGCTTCTAAAGACAATCCTGTGTTTTATTCTGTCATGTATCTTTCATTCTCTCACTCTATCTCTTCTCTCTTTCACACACACACACACACTCACACACATGATTAGGCTACATTCCACTGTGGCAGTGCTTTGCTCGCTCTCTGGGGAAGCCTTTATTGGTGGCCTGGGTCGCTGTCACAAGAGTAATGTCTGTTCCGGGAATAACTGCACTGTAGCAGTAGCAGGTTTTCTTCGAGGCAAAGATCATACAGTAAATTTGAGGTATAAGACTTATTTCCTTGGGGGGATTTCGGTGGCCAAAAAAAGAGTAATGTCCAAGAGCGTAATTACTACTAGAGGGCTCCTTTTCCACATGAGTACCTAACCTCTTCCTCTTCCTCTCCTCACGCTCTTATCTGTCTCCCTTTAAGGTGCCGGCTGATGGGAAGCTGGTGGGTTTATTTCTTAGGCTGCAGCTGCCTCTCTGTCTTCTGGGAGGTCTATATTGAATATGGCTGTAGCAGATATTTAATGAAGGGTAAAAGGGCTACAGACAGCCCTTCGCAAATTTGGTAGCAAGTCACTACAATTTCCTCAGCTAAAGAGTATTACATGTGTCTGTATGGGCCATGATAGAATGTCAAGGAGGTTGACAAAATGTAATCATTTATTACCTAATTCATTAGATGCCGAGATGTTGGACTCTTAAAACTCATTGTTGCACCCATACTGTTTGGAAACAAAAGGCTCCGACGGATTGACTAGTCGCTAAAGCACAGCTCTCTTTTGTGAACCAGCACTATGACGTTATTGTTTTGCGTCAATCACAGGCTACATTAGGATCAAGAGGTCCAGCAGTTAGTTGATGGCCGTGGAATGAAGAGTTCCTTTCTCAGTGTGATTGCAATTCTACTTGTTGCTGCTTTGTATATATTAGTTAGTGTCCTTAAAATCTTTGAAGTGCTAACAAGCCTGTTCCATGAAGGAAGGAAAGAAGAAAGGAAAGGGAAGAAATATTTTCTACTACCCCCACCAGCTCCTGCTTCGCAACTGACAGGGAAGTCTTTGATGCTGTGATGAAAAGTGACGGCTGTAACGCCCACGGCAGCTCATGTTTGAGGGGCTAGGTGAAGTGAAACGGATGTTTCAGGGGTGCTGAGCTCCATGGAAATGTGCTCGCCAGAGAGAGAGAGAGAGAGTGGTTTGCCCCTCAGGAGCATCATAGGCTTGATGCAGGAACCTCTCTGATAGCAAAGACTGATATCAAAAAGGGAAAATGTTTGAACAATGCTTTGTAGAAGTTCATGTTCCAAGCCATAGTGAACTTAATGTCTAAATCAAACTTCTTACAATAATCCACATCTACATCTAAAAGCAGGATTTGTTTAAATCCGAATTGAGTGGTTTGACTGGGGTTCATTACTTTTTTTTTTTTTGTTGGTTATTTCAAGACGAAGAATCCAAAGTCATAAGCTTTAAGCTTCAAATGTTGTGGTCCAGAGTCTCACCGGAAAACAATCTTGGATTAATTAATCTAAAAATAGCCGACCCACACTTACATTAATTAAAACCTGAATGTAAAGGGTTATGGTTGCACACAGGGGCTGAAGGCAGCATCACACACTGCTCATAAAGTGATTTGATAGTGGGAAGATGTAACAGATGCTGTGATTAATTTTGTATCAGAATTACCCACCTGCACGTCTGGGACATCGTGTTGGGAATTGTTTATTAGGCAATTTTAAATTCAGATTGGATTATGCAATATGACCATCATTTTCTTTTTGACCTCTCATAAATTGATAAAATTGCAAAAATACCACATTAAGGGACTAAGACCTTGAGGAAAACCATAGAAACAATCCATGCTGTGATTTGGTATCTAAAACTTTTGACATTTGGAGATTTCTGAAATAATTTAATTTCTCAGCAATTGGATGGCAAGCACTTATGTTCTGGAAACTGCTCAGAAGCCCCCTTATTGTCAACATATCCATACATTGTCTGAATGCCCTCTGTCTTTAGTTGGTGGTTGTAAAGTTTCATGAAGCTGTCATTATCCTAGAGCTCACACCAGCTCATTTTATACGTTGAGGTCAAGTTTAAAAAAATGGTCTCACGACAATGAAATGGATACTATGGGGACCAACATTATAAAACATGAATATCAACGGGCTCATCAAATCCAAAAGAGTCTCAGCTATCCAGAAATACATAATTGTATGCAATTCCAAGTCTGTTTAGGGAACCCAGGATGCAGAAACCATTTTTAACATAGGCAAAAGAAAACATTTATACATATATATTACATATATATATATATAATATATTTATACAAACTGCATGGGATTAGCATAAAGTGGGCATGCCTGTGAAGGGGAGACTCGTGGGCATCCATAGAACCCATTTTAATTCTGATATCTTGTGGTGGGAGGTCAATGGACTCCCATGTATTTGGTCATGCCAGTTTTTCCCTCGCAAAAATGTAGATATATGGTAGCAGGATCTTCACTAGCGCCTGCTACAGCCCCTGAGAGGAAGCAAAGTCAGCCGAGGGCGCCGCCTTCTCTGCAGAGTGGAATAGGTTGAATAAATAAGAGCGTGTATCAAACACATTAAACACATTACGTGTAGAGAAGGAAAGTAGTAGAAAAAAATATGCTGCATGAGTCATCCATCTCTCCATTCATTTAGAAATCAGCTCTGCACCAGGTCTATATTTTTCACATTTTCTAAGAGTTAAGTATGACTGGCAGGTCTCATAATGTATCTTTCACATGTTCACAGAGACACAACTAATTGCTTGCTAATTCAGTAGCTTTGTGACAAGAGAGACCTTGGAGCAATTGTTTGTTTCATGAGAATACTTAAAAAAAAAGAAAGAAAATAAAACTTAATAAAAATGACTCATTGAGAAAATAAATGATGGGAGCATGATCAGAAGAAAAAAAAAAAACATATTTCCCCTTTTCTGATATAAAAACACCCAAAACATTTGATCTGGAAAGATAACACGGATAATAAGAGTTTTCTGTCTGGCTGCTCAGTCTAATTTGTTTTCTTGCCCTAGAATTTGATTTGTTTACGTCAATGCAGAATTCGCTCAAACTTCATTAAAAGCAAGTAACCCTAATAACAAGAGAGCACAGTATGTGTTGTCTTCCCAATAAACACAAAAGCTCTCAGGTGTGTTTGTACTCACTGCAGTATAGCACATAGATGATGATTAACTGTATGCCACTATCAGTCAAATAAGTTCAAAATGTCAGTTCTGAGATAGCATCTCTAATCACAAAGAAACTTCATTAAATGTTAATGCACTAATTAACTAGTTATTAACTGGGGAAACAAACAACAAATGATGTGTGACAGAATATCGAGATTAGGATCTTTTTTTGGCCACCTCATTAAAAGTTAATTTGACATGGTGTTCTACAATCATGTTGGGGAAGAACTGTGATAGGGTTGAATGGCTGTCAGTAACCACAGCTCAATTTACACTTTCTTCGTCTGCAGAGCGGAGAGCGTCCGTGTTATGTCACTTCCGTCACCTGCCAATGTTCGTGAGGGTCCGTGTGAGCCATCCCCATGAAGCCCAAACTTTAGTCTGTTGGAACCGTACATGCTGTCTGCACATGTGGGACCCCGATATGGCCTCGTTAATCCAGGCAAAAATCTGCTCAAACACAAAGTATCTATTAGTGATGCACATTCCCCAAGCAAATTTGCAATCAACCAAATGACCACAAATTAAATGAATAGTTGATATGTGGCCCTTGTGGCCCCTATGGCCCTGGGGCAGTTGCCCACTCTGCCCAGATGGTAATCCAGCCCTGGCAGACGTCAATGTAGTATAAACAGAACACACGTATGTCCCCATCTATTTCTATTTAGTGTTACTATAAAACTGTAAGGACGATGAATTGCAAAAGTCGAACAGATATAACTTTTATCCCTGGTGACCCTGCATTGGCACGCCCGCTCTGCTAGTGGAGTTGCCTCATTGAATGAATAATGGGATTTCTTTATTCCACACAGCCCTATTGTCAGTCTGAACACGGCCGGACGGTTGTGCTCATTCTGGTTGTGAGGAGGATCCTGAAGCAGGACGGATAACCTCTGCAGACCCATTCACTGCAAAATGGCAAACAGGTTTTTCCTGCAGCGCTGCTTTGGAGAGAAAAGGATGTTTGTTGTCAGGATGAGAGCTCATCCAGTATTGATACCCTTGTGTCTAATATCTCTGAGCAAAACTCAGTTTCCTCCCTCTTCAATTGATCACGGCTCACTCTCTCTCCAAGCCGAGCCATCTGTCAGGAAAACATTTTTGTCTGTCATTGTGGATTGAATTGGAGTGTTCAATCAACTTGACAGAAGAGATTCCCTGCATTGAATTAACAACTTCAGAAATGCTGTTGAGGATTAACTGTTCTGTCAGGTTACAGTGAACTTAAATCTCTGGTTGGGAATCCGCGGAACACACTACTCCTGCACTAAGCTCAGCCTGTTTAAACATTTGGAGACAGCTATTTTGGCAAATGGCATTGATTTTCTTTCAAAACGAATTAGAGGACTCAGCAGCATCGATGGCAAACAAAGCATTAGAGAGATTGGCTGCCATTGTTACGATGCTAATTGCCTGAGGTGTCATTTGCTTCCCACAAGAAAGAGGGAAAGAGGCTTTTTTATTTTTTTTTTATTTCACCCGCTGTGTTTTGGGCTATAAACAAAGGAGAGGAGAGAAAACACATGTAATGAAATGTATCAAGCCTGTTACATGTGCTCCTCTTTGAATACTAACTTCTTTTTAACACATTCCTCATGTGGCTTGTTCTGAAATTACATTTCCAGATGTCTTCTTTGACAACTTCTGCTCTGGCAGATGAAAGGACTTTAGAGGAAAATGCAATATTAACCACAAACTGAAAAGTGAGACACATCAATCAAGTACCACTGCTCCTAATTACAGCTCACCTGCCTCTAACTGCCTTTATATCCAGGTACGAATAAGGCTCGCTATAAACCACAGCTCCTCTACCTTGAAAGACGTAGCTTTTTGATGCGGTGTGTGCTTCATGTGAGGCATGACGGATGCTGGGTCACTCTCTCTCCTTCTTTCAGGCACAGGCAGAACAGAGGAACTGTAGCAGCCATTCCATTTCTTTCTTTTTCCTGGGTGGCTGCTCACTCCTTCCCTCTTATTTTTGATTAATGGTACCGTCTCTCTGGTGGCCACTGTAATAAAGTCAAATGCGGTCTGCAATGGCTGAGGCTTTGTAGAATCAGCAGTAGGTAATCGAGGAGGTGGATGTCTCAGGCGGGGCGGTGTGTCTGTTCTCTGTCCTTACCGCAATGAAATAGCGTTTCACTTTTTCCCTTCGGCGCAGTTAGTGAAGTCAATAATTGTGCGAGGCCCTGCTTCTCTGCACATTGTTGTATGCTTGTGCTCCTGTTCGGTTTTAAAAGGTTACAGAGCGGGTGGCGTGGAAGAAACATGCCTCCTCCCTGAATGCATCAAAGCGTTCTCAGTTTGTCTCCTGAATAATACAGAGGCGGAGGGGCGATATTTGAAATGTTGTAATCCACAGTATCTTCTTTAACCAACAGTGGTGTCCCTTTGTCAGAGAGACATGTTTGGCTTCCAACTCTGAAATCGCTCACAGGAATTGCCAGAGAAATCCAGACTAAAGCCTGGTAATCCTCAGTATCTCTTTTCACCAGGCAATGCAACTCTTTTGTGTGATACTTTGATGTACACGGGAGTGTCTGCGATACCAAATAGACTACTTTAATGGGTAGTAGGTGTAGCAGAGCTCTCTAGTCCATTCCTATTGGGAATATGGCTCACCAGTTTCCCCCCTCTTTGGTTCAAATAAAGTACATTCTGCAAAAACAACAGCCAGCCAACAAAGCACAGCCACACACACACACCATTTTCTTTTTTATCTAGCTGGGTAGACAGTTCACAGAGAATTTAGGTATTTCCTAAAACTTTTAAACTCCTTTGACAATATTATTGCAGTAAGCAGATACAAATGAAATCAGTTATTTACTGGACAGGTAAAAATGTGAGAAAAATTCAAGCATTTCAAGCAGAAGGTCACTGAGGGAGGCAGCGAGGTAAAATTGTGTAAACAAATAATAAACTCTTCTGTGCTGTGGTGGTGCTGAACGGACAGCTCCTGTAAAGTGACGACACTGTACAGCAGGGGTGGGCAATTATTTTTTCCATGGGGCCACATGTGAAACAGAAAATATTGTGGAGGGCCGGGCCAAAAGGCTGAACTCAATTCTGCATAATATTAATCGTATGTCTTTATAAAAAGCAGTAAATAGCATTCTTTTGACAAGCTGGTAAGAGTATGTTATGATTAAACAATGAAAAAGTGAGGTTGCCTTACAAAAAATGTCATTTATTCAATCAAATTTCCTAAAAAGTCAAAACTTGCCACTTCACGTTGCAGCTGAAGCTCCAGATTCCCCGCAATGTCCTCGATCCTTCTCGTCACGGTTCGCCTGGACAGCGGGACTTGCTCAAATGCATCTGTTTTTTCAGGGCATATTAGTGCTGCAGAGTCCACCAAGCACTCTTTGACAAACTCCCCCTCCGAGAATGGCTTACTGTTTTTAGCGATTTTGTGGGATATCACAAAGCTGGTCTTGGTTGCTGCATCCCTGGATGTGTGAAGCTTGGTAAAAAAGCCTTGCTGCTTTTGCAGCTTAGCTAGCAAAGCTTCCGATGTCCGCGCCCTTTCAGTATCAGTCAAGTTTTTGTATTTCTCTGCATGTTTCGTCTCGTGATGACGACTCAAATTGTAGTCCTTAAACACGGCGATCTGCTCCCCGCAAACTAAACACACGGCTTTACCTCCAACTTCAGTAAATAAATACTTAGCAGTCCAATTTTTGTTGAAAACCCTGCATTCTGCATCTACCTTTCTTTTCTTAGCATGAGCGGCCATTTTTGAGGGCTAAAGTCGTCTTGTGGCAACGATCCAATCTTGCGCATGTCTTGATATACGTATTGCGTCATTATGCACGTGAATAAAAAACAACTTCAAAATAAAAGCAATGCAGCTTTAGTCCATGCATGAGGTAAAATTAGTAAATATGTTTATTTTGTAATTTCCAATTAACCTTACACGGGCCGGTCAGAGTCAACCAAAGGGCCGTATGTGGCCCAGGGGCCATACAATGCCCAGGTCTGCTGTACAGTATATGAATGTTTTTGCTATGTTCTTGCAGCTGTCAAGTGTTTTTAATGTGTTGACTATCAGACAATCACTGGATATCAGCTTTAATGTATAATTAGAGTGATGGAGTTAGGCTAGACAGAAACTGAGAAGTTGCAGATCGGAAACAAGCACCTTAAACAATCACCTTGTAATAGCTCCACATTTAATTTCCTGTGTGAAGTTATTCCACCCAATGCAAGTTGTTAGGCTGATCTTTGGAGATAAAAACTACAACCTCTCGGTTTTTCTAAATAAATAGAGGGAGGACTGTAACTGCATGTGACATAAGCAGCAACAGAGAAAGGAAAGGAGGACCACCGGAAGAAACCTCAACCTAATCAAGAGCTAAGAAAAAACACTGCAAAACCATTTTAATTATAAAGTGATTACCTTGGTAGAGCAAAAACACCCCCATCAATTAGTGCTCTTTTAATTAGTTCAATTATCCTTTTACAACCATGTAAAAGGTATAACTATGACTGTTCCCCTTTTTTTTAAGGTGCCCAACAACTGCACAAACTAACATGTGTGGAGCTCATTACACGGTTTTACCGATACTGCTTGTAGAGCTAGATAGAGACAATAAACTTTGTCAACACTTATACCTTCATTAATGTGCTGCTGACAACAGACGTTTGACCAATTATACTTAAGGAAACTGTCAGATATCTTGTCAGATGAAAGGACAGAAACACTCATGCTGGATTAGTAAGTGTGTCGTATCATGTTGCTACTTCTAGTAATAGTTACTTATAAAGCGAGCACTTTGTTTCATACCCTAATAACAAGTGAATTTAAAGTAAATCTCCACACTAATTATTATTTGGCTCATTAGTCTGAATGGAAGCAAAAATGGGTTTAAAACACTAATGCCAAAGACTTGAGTCCCTGTGCGTTTACTAATTGCCGTCTCTTCTGTCATGCTGTGCTAAGGGTGTTTTAAAGTTAGTGACAAAACAAAAAAACAAAAAACAAAAATGTACACAGCCATCCTCTGAACTCTTTGTTTAATAGCAAGAACCATATTCTTTCTAGGTCAGAAAGTTTTTACTATTTCTTCAAGCCATAATTTGGGGTGGGACGTCTGCCTTTTTCTAAAACATTCAAATAAGTTTGTTTGCCACAAGAAGTGCGCGAGATAGCGGTTGTTGTTGTTGACATTAATTAAGCAGGGAAAACTGATCAGAGACGTAAAGCACCACCAGTGGGTCCGGTTCCATTATTGTGTATTGTCGACATAACATTTGGATTACAATAGTCCAAAATGGAGTAACTAAGGACAGAGGACATAACTGTGGAGAAGAGTGGCTTCTTCAGTACGGCATTCGTCACACAGTGGTGCATATCTCTGGAAAGATTTAGTATAACACCCTTACTCTCTGCGTAGGCATTGCACATTACATCACATACACCGTGAGCTGCAGATTCATATGGATGTAGTTCCTAGGGATACTTAGTTGGAATGAGCATTAATAAATAAAGGACTATCTGTATTGGGACAGAAATGATAACATCTCCTTTGGCTATGGTTATATTGTTTAAATTTATATGCGTCACATGTTCTCGCCCTGTCTCTCCATCTCCTTTAACTCCTAGACCATTTATTTTACCCTTAAATGCCTTCAAGTGTAGAGCCGTCCATCCTTTATGAAAGTACAAGTTCCAACAATTAACTGATGCTATGGATCTTAAATGCTTACTGAAATATTAATACTCAAGATTCCATGTTTACAGTTGCACAATTACATCAAATAAAATGTTTAGATGTCTTGTGAATGTTTTTATAATTCCCAAAAGAATACTGTTACATTGTTGGTCTCATGGAAGTTTTGGGTTCTCAGCTCGAATTTAAAGTGAAGTTCTTTGTTTGAACCAGTTGTGGCTGCACGGCATGATATTCATATCATCCCAAACACAATGCCAGCTGTCCACATGTGGTTTGACTCATTAGATTGTACAAAGGGAATCTGAGCCGACAGTGCTCGGACCTGCATGTGATCCTGAAATGATCAGATGATAAAAGCTGTGTCGAGTCAACCGCACTGTAACCTCATCCAGAATTTGCAGTCAATCTCTGAAACATACACATCCAGTTTTACTGTTAGCTGTGAGTTAACAGTCTGGCTGCACTACTATGCACCTACAGTACATGCTATTTATTAGAAATCATAGGACATTATTTTAAAGCTCACAATTAATATTATTTTTATTAATGTCATACGCTATAGTGCTGTTAATATGTAAAGTAACATGATTTAGTTATATAACATATTATAGTTGCATGCCGTTCTTTTTACCAGGTTTATATTTCTGTTTATAATTCTGTCTCATTGCTTTAGGGGTCTACTAGAGTTACAGCCTCTATTTCAGCACCCTTTCACCTCTCTGCTTCCCAAAATATATTGAATACCATTCGGTCCGTTTTAATGGCAGCCAATATAACCATCTCCAATGGACTCCCTATAGCACTCCCCCACGGTGCTTTTGCTTTCCTGCCTCCTACTCCTGCCTCGGTCACAGTGTGTGGTTTTGCAGCCTGAAGATCGGTAAAAGGCACCATGAGGCTAAACGCTCTGCCTTCTTTTATTCTTGATTACCATTTTAGACAAAAGCTGCATAGTGGAATGGGTTAGATGAACTGTGGGTGGGAAAGTGTCAATGAGGCAAACCCTAAAACCGGTGCAGCTGAAAGGAAACATGCATCATACTGAATAGACTGTGTGCACTGTGGAACTTATTATGGGTGGAGCTTCTTTTGTTGAGTTTTTATTACAAAAATATGCATGTATTGTAGATTTTAACCTACATGGCGGTCTACATAGGCAACCCGAACATGACACACGGTACAGAGCAAATGGACAGCTTGATGTGCACTAATAAGTCAGCTAACAGCTGTTTCCAGATGGTTCTGTAGGAGGGTGAGTCTGTGGAGGGAATTGGGTGGAAAAGCTGCCAGCTTTTGCAATGAAGCTTCAGTTTTGAGAAATCTTCATCTAATTCACACGTCTACTCTGGAGAATTTTTGCAACAGATGGTTCACTATACATGTAAAGTTAGTGGATGTCTTTCCTATCTCACCCTTATCCAATCTGGAGTCATGCAGGCCCATATTGGTAGGCAGGTGAAAGCAAACAACGTGCTCATGAGTGTGAACATTCAGTTAATTTCAAATGTACAATGCTTTCTATTATTGATTTTGAAAAAGACTAATGCTAATTATGTGATGTTGAGATTCGTATTACCAGCATAGGAAAGTTCCTTTTCTTGATAAGGAAGATGATGTTCTCACTCTGATGGGGTCATTAATAGTAATCCACAGCAACGTCATTACATGGTTGAACGATCCTGCTCCTTTATGCCTGTTCTTCAGGCGCAAATGAGCACAAGGCTTCTACAGGAAGTGAATTACAGTCTGAAAACCTTCCCAAGGTTTCAGCTGAAGGTGATGCTGGCACCCCATGTTGTATTGAGGTCGCCCATCTCCTGTGTGTCCTGTCATTGTTAATGACGAGGTCCACAAGGGCAGTGTCATCTGCAAACGTTAATAATTTAACAGATGAGTGGCAGGGTGTTAAATAATTTGTGTGGTAGGAGTTGAAGTGGTAAACATATTTTGTTGCGAGACAAGATTGGGTGGGAGGTATATGTCAGGTTCTACCTAAATTACTTTCAAACTGTCAGAAAATGCCAGTAGATTGAAGGATGATGTACCCTTGGGCAATTGTCTATGACACAGTTCTGACGTAAGATATTATTGAGTGTGAATCTGAAATTCATAAAATGGTACAAACCTCAGGAGCAAGGTCCAGAGATAAAATCAAGGGCCAAAGCTGTTTGTGTCACAGACTGATTCTCCTTGCAGACAAACTGCAGTCAAACAATGGAACTGAGAAATATTCGAAGACAAAACACAAGAAATACAGCCTCACTACGTCTGAGCTGCTGGCCTTAAGTGAAAATGTTGGCAGGTAAGCTTTATTTTCCTTGAGAGAAGAAAACAGTACACAAGATCTTAGAAAAGGGCAATTTCATTTGGTTATTTGCTCACTTCCTGTAATTTTCATGTGCATTCCCCAAAATGGAAAATATAATGGCTTTACCAAACCACTTGACTTACAGTCTTACAAAAAAATCCAAATAGAAATCCCAACAAAGAACAACTCGGAAGATTTAGAGGGATTAATGGTAATCAATGTAATGCAACAAAAGTGCCACAGATCACGAATATTCGGCAATAAATAATAATAATTTAAAAAACTCCAGTTCAAAAAATTCTGCTGGTTTCTTACACATTCATGTTCCTCGTGTCCTGTTAGAGTTATTGTGGGTGCCTAGTACACCTATTTGTACAACTATTGTGTACGGATATGATGGCTGTCGTGAAAAACAATGACAAGGGGCATACTGTATAGAGAAGAATTTACAGAATACAGATACAAACGGCTATTGTTAAAATAATAACTTATTCACTGGTGCACACTGGAAAAAGGCATATCCAAGACATCTGTGCATTTTTCACCTTGTGCTGAATTCAGACATTGAAAACGGAACAAAGCAACAATCCTATTGCTTTGGGTGTTTTTTTTCTTCCACTAGAACAACACCTGTCTGAAAACAAGCTATTTTCCGTGAGTATCTCCAGGATATAACTTTAAAACTGCAACAACAACTTCAAGAGCTGTTGTGTCGTGCTGTCTTTTAAAAGCTCAATTCTTTCTTCAACCTTTTTGCCCTTCTCTCTCAGTTCTAACCTCTCATTTTTCTTTGTTAAAGAATGGTGAATTATCCAGGCTCTCTGTCAAGCTGTTGCACTGAGTGAATCAATGAGGGGCTATTCTTTACTCTAGATCTCTTTGGTAGAGTGCTCTTCTGGAAGGCCTCCAGCACAATGTCACTCTCAGGAAGTGGGATTATGTACAATGCTTTTGTGCTCCATGTTACTTGAATGTGCTACTACGTAAACCCTTGTTTATTAGGAACAGTTTTATATATATATATATATATATATATATATAAAAATAAATATATTCATATAATGTGAATCTTGGACTGTAACTTCAACCCAGAATTTTAAGAATGTTAGACTAAATGTAAAAGGCTCTATGTCAATCTCCTTAAAAATGTACCTGGGCGACAAAACCTATTTGACAAATTTGAGATTAAATTGTGTAGAAACATTCATGGCTCCCAGAGAATGAATCACACGGACATTGGGGATCCCCTGACTTTTATAGTGCCATGATGAGGTTAACATTTAAGGTTTTCAGTGATAGTCTCTACTTTTGGATGGATTGCAACGAAATTAGGTTCAGACATTTATATGTCACTCAGGATAAACTGTAAAAACCTTGGCGATGCGCTGACTTTTCATCTAGTACCATTCCAAAACATGAAAGGTGAAGAATATTACAAACAAAAATGTTGCTTTGTGGTGGTCACATATTGACATAGCAGAAATCTAACTGAATGAAATGGTTTCAAAATAGGATCTAAATGGTACACACATCGACACACATTGTAAGCTGGAAAGAGAACAGAGAGTCGCTTCCAAATTAGCCCAGTAGTTACTATCCTTTAAATCCTCCCTCTTTTTCTCGTCCTTCTCAGATCCCCTTTGGCAAAATTAATTTAGCCGTTTCTTATTCACAGCAGGTTTATTGGTTTGCTTTAGTCTTTGACTCCCTGAAGATTTCTGTAATTAAAGATTCTCACCACTTCCAATTTGAACAAATATAGTGTAGATGTGTGTGTGTGTGTGAGTGTGTGTGTGTGTGTGTGTGTGTGTGTGTGTGTGCCAAATATGTTAGTGGGTCTTTGTGCTTTGAGGGATTTGGTGTTATTTCTAGGTTTACATGTTCCTATGGGCGATAATATATCTGCATCTCAGGGTTTGTGTGTATGTGTGTGCACTCTGACAATATACAACTGTCCTTTGTTTAATATCGGAGGTTCAAAAGCACTCATGTGTGTACCCTGTGGGTCTTTGAAGCATTGTGTTAATGGATAGGTTATATTATGCATGCACCGCTGCTTTTACTCTTCTAAGACAAAAAAAAAAGAAATACTTTCTTTTCAGGGGTCCTAAGTTATTACAGGAAGAGCTTTCTAATTTGCCCAGGTGCAGTTCAAAGAATGGAATTACTGCCAGCATGACACATTTATTTAATTACCGTTTCAGGTATTCAGTAATATAAGGGAGTAGTATCTTGTGTGGCACCTTCAGGAGGTCTACCCTCCGTGACTGTGACAAATTAGAAAATCAAGTCTGAATCTTTTATTTTTACTGTTGCAAATCAATAGAAGGAGCAAATGAGATCTCATTCCATCATTTTCACCTTCTTCTCCCAATGTTTTCTTAGGCAACGACATGGGTGGGATTTTTGGCATGCACAGGCATAAAGGAAATCCAACAGGAGACAGATTGCATTTTAACATCAGCTGATTTGTTTTTCTTTCTGTGAGTCATCAGCAGTATTATGAATATTATATTTACGTATCGTTGGATGTCAAGAGCAAAAGATCTTGAGGATTGCTGCCGACACCCACACATATAGTATATATCTGCAGAGATACAGTACATACTGGTTATTGTATACTGAGGTGAGATATTCCTTATACCTTTTGCATAAAGTAAAGCTGAAATAATTAATTAATAGACAGAAAAATCACTCATTGAATATTTTGATAATTGATAAAAAAAAATTTCATTTGGCAAACATTATTCCTGTATCTCAATTGTGAGAATTTGCCACACTTCTATGTGGTAACAATTTAATATCTTTGGATTTTGGACAGTTGGTTGGAAAAAAACATCAGAAGACACAACCTTGGGCTTTAGGAAATTTAGATATTTAGTTAATAATTTAGCTGTATGTTACTATTTTTGGACAGTATATGTGGACAACTAATATTCTCAGAAACATGTATTTATGTCACTAATATGTAATTCACATACATAACTTGTGTAAAGAATAAAAGTATTCATCAGCCAACTAATGACCAGAAAACATGAGGTAAATGTGTGTTTCAAAGCTTGTTCCTGTGGCTGTACTTGCTTTGCTCTGCAGCTGCTGTACAGACACAGCTTGTCAGCACAGCGCAGATTCACTTTTGCAACACAAACTCCTTTTTCCTGTTGATTTGAGCTTTTCAGTGGCCTTAAGATAACAGGGTATTTCTGGGAAGAAGCTGGAGAATATTGATTTGACTACAGGAGGACAAGGAAGGAATGAGCGGAGAAGAATGTAGATATGGAGTCATTTGTCCTTTGAGGCAGTGACTGATTGGGTGCCAAATGTCTATGAGTACGTTTGTTTGTGCGCAAGATCACAGTCGCCCATGCAACCAGAATAGTTTCCCCACCTGAAGATCGATGAGAGTCTTTTCCTGGACCAAAGGTCTCCATCTACCTCTTAAAAACACACACACACACACACACACACACACACACACACACACACACATCTCTTCACAAAGAGCAGAAAGCACTTATCCACACAGCTGGAAAACACTTTGTGCAGTTTTTTGACCCCAGTATGTTGAGTGCAAAACCCGAGTCCATCAAGTCACCTCAATCACTTCTTTGTGGAAATTGTCAAGAAGTTGCAGCTGGAAATACCCCACTACTTTATGTAGAGTGTGACTGTAGTTATTAACTGTAGTTAGTTTACGTGCAACTTTATTGCTGAACTGTCGAGAGCATCTTGCATGCAGCATCTACCTGGCAAATTAAAATATGTTGGGTCTCCGTCACTAACAGCAGTACAAAAACATATTGCTTTCGAGACATTAGGAACAATTTCTACCATTCAAAAGTGTAGACATTCAATTCTGCAAAGACGTGAGGAGTGAAGGCGTTGGGGCGGATGACTTGACATACTTTGTTTCACATATTGTTAGGTTAAGACTGCTACAGTACTTGGTTAAGGTTAGAGAAAGATCATGGTTTACACATGGTTTATAGTATTTTAAAAGTGGATGCATCTATTGTATAGAATATGATCTTTCCTTCATTTTAATTAAATGCTTTAAGATACCTAAAAAAAAACATATGAACACGAATCATGCTTTAGTTGCGTGGAACAGACTTTGTAGGAAAAACAACTGAAATATATTGATAATTAATGTTTTGCATTAATTGTCAGAAATAACATTGTAATATTGACAGTGAGCAGTGTGCAGAATAAAACCTATATAAAATATAAATTCTCATCCACACTAGTTGAAGTATGCACATAATTTTTAGAGACCGGGCTGCCTTAACCAAAAAAGTTTTTGGGATGTATCTCATTTTGATGCTGTTAATAAAATATGTTTAGAGACACCTCAATAAAACCAACCAGAGTAGATGGGAAGCTGGGTGAGCTATACCGGCATGTACTATGCCTGGTATGCTCACAGGTTTTGAGATATGCTGACTGATATGCACTGACGGAGTGTGGAAGTTATATGGTGACACTTTTATTTTCAAGGAAAGAACATTTGCTGCATCTCCACATTTCCCAAGTTATGTAACTCTGATATCCTACCAGGACTTGGATAAAATATCTCAAGTATGGGAGATATGATCAGAAAGGATGGGGAAAATTGGAAAATGAGTATTAGCATCCTAGTTAGCTGCTTTGTAGACTGTTCACAAGTGTGAATAGTTTGATAAAGGAAGTGCACAACCTCTTTCACTCCTGTGCATTTGGTCTGAAACCAGTATTAAATAACTCCCCTAACTTCTTCTTAAGACTGTGAAAGAAAGCCCAAGCAAGCCACCCACGATGTGTCTCTACGTGGAACACTTTCAAACTAATAAGGCGATTCTCACTGTGACACACAGCTGATGAATGAGGCAATTAACACACATGCAGAATGACCCCAGTAAACTTCACAGTCCTCTGGAGAGACGTTAATGGTCTGGGAGATCTGACACACCCATGTCAAGCAGATACATGAAATGTGATACATTATGTGTGAAAACATGATAAATGTTTTGTAGTTACTGTTTAATGGGAGCAACATGCCCTAAGTGGGAGCCTATGTTATTTCTACACGAGTCTTATATTGACAAAATGGTGGAATGAATGTTGTCTGAATACAATTTATAACTCAACTCAGATTACTTAAACAACACAGTTGATCAAAACTGCTATGCAGTACAGAAACAAGTAAGAAAAGAGAGAACAGTGACATCACAAGCTCATAAAGTACACACACAGATAACCAACCAAAGACAACAGACACACAGTTCCAGACAAACAAAATGAGGCACAGTTAAAAGCTAGTGGACACATTTAGACTAGGACCTACTGTAGCAACAAACAGGCCTTTGTCAAAGGATCTGAAGTCTATTACAGCATGGTATGAGGACAGGAGTTCACTAATGTAACCAAGGGCGAGACCGTGCTCTGCAGACAAAAAACAAGCTTCAACTCAGTTCTATGACTAAGAGGAAGCCAATGGAGAGAGACGTGGATTAATATGGTCCCTCTTTCTTGATAATGTTAAAAGCCTTGGCACAGCATTCTGAACAAGCTGGAGATAGCATTAAAAGGTCTGAGTGATATTTTGGTCAGCTTTTCCTTTTCCTTTTTTGAATATCTTTTCAATTTAGAACTTCTCATGTTCTAATATACAAATTTCCATTTCATGCGCATTACAATTCCATTCCACCTCTCACCTTGAGCGGACTAAAGGACCGAGGAGATTTAGTATTTGACAGGCTGCCAGCATTTCAATCACCTAAACACAGGCGCACACACACATAAAAGACATTGCTAAGACATATAAAAACAAATATATTTCGTATTGTACTCCAAACAAAAGGACAGTGTTGAGTAAAAAAAACTAAAACATTCTGGCCTATAAGAAATTGGCCATTACCCTTCAGCGCTCTGTTGAGTCAAGTGTGATAAGCTAGACAAGAGCTTCTGATGGCCTTTCTGATCCTCAAATCTCTTGTGTCTTTTGAAATCGATTTGTTGAAAATTATTTTATTCAAATGGATTACAAACAGATGTCCACAAGCACATAACCTTCAATCTGTATTAGATGATAATACTGCGACACAGGGATGTCACATACTGGTGCTGTTTTCTGGCCCTTAAGTAGGGCACGTCAGTCTTCACCTTCTGCGGTGTAAAAACAAATACAAAGAGCCAAAAGTAACAGTTAATAGCAGGAAACAAGAAAGATAAGATACATGGAAGTGTGTGTTTGCAAATGTGTATTTTCAGATGTACAGTAGTAGATACTGCCTTTGTTTGCTTGATTCCCCAAGTGTTCAAGCCTTGTTGGATATTTCAGGAAATGCATGAGCTCCAAAAAAAGTTGCTTCGTACAATTACGAAAATGTTCTAAAAGAGACCAGAAGCTAAAGTAACGGGTTCATAAACTGAGGTTACGAGGTTGGATCATATTTCTCAGCTAAGTTTAAAGGTTGTGCCTCCTGTGTTCTGAACAAGCCAAGAGATGATTGATTGATTTGTCACTACAATTTAGAATAAAAGTTCTGATAATGAAGACAAGAGGAGAGGTCATTAAAGCGTCGATGGCTTTCTCTATGTGAGACACAGATTAATATGAGCTGTGATGTCTTGCAATTTGAAATTCTGGGGAAACAAACTGAAATATGTTCACCGATTCATACAAAAAAAAAAAACAAGGTAGTCAGCAATATAGCATATAACTTGCACAACACCTTACAGGGGTACTTTGTCAGCCCTCAAATAAAAGAAGTTAACAGTACGTTACAGCCAGTTAAAGCTAAATTCTTCTGAGGTATCTCAGCTTTACCACATGGCCCTGTTGAGTAATATTAAAACTGGAAATGCAATTACTTGAGTGAGACATTCTGTAAATGTCAAGAAATGCCAAGGATGATTGACTTTTTGTTGCAGAGTATAATCAGAAGGATTATTTTACAGTTGGAAAATGAAGGTGTTTTTATTCTTGCAGTGGCCTTTAATGATCACTTAAGAGCCAAGAGTAGACAGATAGAAGATGTGTGTCGTTTAATTTATGTTGAGCTCTTATTGTTTTCTGTCTTTACTCCACAGGGGGATCCAAGGAAAGAAATGTGGCACTATCGTCCTGTCCGCAGAGGAGCTGAGCAATTGTCGAGTGAGTAAGCCATAATAATCTTCTCTGCCAAACACACATTAGCAGGCAAACATCTGTCAGCAAAGCCTGGTTAAACAAACTTTGCACATGAAGTGGATTGAGCAGAATTAAAATTTAGAGGGGCAAATAAGGGCAGGCGCACAGCTATAGACAAAGACATTCCATGTTGACTTTGTTTAGCCCACTTTGAGAACTTTCTTTTTGTGATGTGCACATAATCACATAGGTTGTTTTTGGGGGTATTATGTTAATGCAGGTCATTTTACAACTTACATATTGCGCAAAACTAGTTTGTTACGTCTCCTGGGAGTTGAAAGGTTGTCATGACAAAATAGCCAAATCTATGCGGCAACCTCCGGGTCTGAAAAGTGACGCCAATGCAGAAGTGCCTTAAACATTCTCTCTAATGGCCAGCAGGGGACAACTCTACTGGTTACAAAAAGAAGTCAGATTGTATAGAAGTCTATGAGAAAATGACCTTGCTTTTCAATTGAATCACTTCCTCAGTAAACATTTTCCGGATGAGTTTATGGTCTTGAAGAGCCCAGTAATTATATAATATAATAATAATTGTCAAATCATATTGTAGTTGCTTTTTGTGAGTTGATATAAAAGTAATTGATTGTGTGAAATGGGTGTATGATAATGCCTCATATCAATCGCAGGCCCCTGATTTGAATCAAAGCAGAAATATACATGTACAGTATATATTATATTATATATGTATTTACTATTCAATGTGAGGTATCAGGTAAAAACTGTTTGCTATCTGTGCTGAAACTCAGATACTTTAGTGGCAAGTATCTATGTACCTACCTTCCTACAGTACCTATCGCACTTACACACACACACACACACACACACTTACACACACACACACACACACACACACACACCTCCTTGTCAGAATATAACAGACAGGGCAGCTGTTCTCACTCTGCTGAGTGTCCCCCTGTCTAATGAAATGGGCCCAGGAACATGATGGGGTGAGTGCTGATCGTCCCCTCAACCAACACTGTGGAGCAAAGCTTTGGATGCTTCACTGGGCTTCCAGCACGCAGATTAGAAGGGGATATTGCAAACAAGCAGTGATAAGGTGGAGGGAAACAGAGATGTGCGTGCGTGTGTGTGTGTGTGTGTATGTGTGTGTGTGTGTGTGTGTGTGTGTGTAGTAGTAGAGAGAGAGACAAAAACGGAGTCCGACAGATATAAACAGAATACAAAGACAGTGAAGTCAATCAATACAGGATTATTTCACGTCCCGCGTGTAGCTGTTAGCTATAAGAACAGCTTGGCTGGTGAGAGTGTGAGACAGAGTGTCGGTTAATTAAAACGCAGCCCTGCCTTACCTTGTCCCTTGTAGCGTGTGTGACACTCACTCACTCACTCACTCCCACTACTAAATAATTTACTATTGTGTTTACAGCTTGTTTCCACTCCCCCAAAGTGGCCTCAACTTTAGAGGCTTTAAAGTGAGACTAAGCATTTCTATCCAGACTTAATGACAAAAACATTACTGTGTATTTTCTTTTGTAGCAACACTTTGCTGAAGCTCCATGATCTCCCCACTGAGTAAAATATTCAAATCAAAGATACCTTGTGCATTATTTTACACATTTCCCCATAATTCAGCCTGACACAGTTGGTGTCTATGGAAACACTGAAATCTTGACTAGAATTGAATGTAAAGTTCTCTGGATCATGCAAAACGCTTGTCTGCACAGCATGAGTTTGTAATGATGGCTGCACCGGTGGGTCCGGCCAGTTCGAAGAGGTTAACACACATGGGTAATAGTATTCATAAACTAACATTATTCATCCATACATGTTCTAGTCTGAAGAGAAGTGAGTATGGGATGTGGGAGTGCTTTTGTGTTGTTTTATTTTTGCTTACATTACACTACATTACATTATTTAGCAGACAAGCATCTCAGGGTTAAGTGGCTTGCTCAGGAGCACAGTGGTATTGATCTAACAAACTTCCTATTTTCTATTTGGTTTCTATTTGAAAGCCTAACCACTAGACCACTGGACTACCACCACCACATACTTAGGCTTACATACCCTGCAGTAGGAAAATATAATACATTTGTACATGCTCATGATTAAATCTCACCAGCCATCTTAACAAATGGTTTTCAGTCACAGCCAGGACCGGCCAACTCCGGTTTCAACCTTTGCATCAAACAACCCTAGTTAGTGTTTTTTAAATAACCTGGAGATGTATTTAAAACTTTTGTCTAGCAGTATTTATATTATAGCTCTTAGATGACATAAAGATGAAAACACTTTACTTTTATTGAGACATTGGGGTCTTCAGCTTTTAGCGATTTAAGTTGGCAGGTTTACTTTTTGGACAAACTAAAACCACAATGTGTAACAAAGTCTCAAGAGAGAGACACTTTTCTTGCTTAAAACTTTTGTCTCACTTCAGGCTGAACATCATTAGAGTAATGATCAAAAGGAAGAGCAGCTTAAGTTAATAAAACAAGGCCGTAACAAAACAGATATCAAATAATTAGCTTTGCTTGAACAGAAGGTCCCTGTGCCCGTTTTCAACTTGCTTAATGTGGCCAACACAATCTCCACCTTCTCAGGAAACATGAGCAGCTCAAGATGACCAATCACATTTTCTAGAAACTCGATATGAATATTGCAGCAAAAGTCCCACGTTATACGACCCTGCACCCCCTACATGATGCACTTATTGACTTTGCCTTAAGTATTTATCAGTGTACTGCCAAAGGTTACAACGGATTAAGCAACCAAATGTAGAGTCGGAGAATTTTGATTTGACTGAACCACATGGACAAAATACCTTGAGAGCTTGAGGAGCAGAACTGGTAATTAGGAAAAGACTGTTTCCTAATTCCTAATTTGATCAAGTTTGTGAGGCGTACAGTAAAGTTATCAAATTAAGTATATTGAAACATTCCTCAAATTCCATGTGCTGGTTATTAAAAGTTTTAGCACCTATCTAAACACTTTGACTATCAAAATATTGGGTTACATAAATTTGAATAACTCCCACTTGCAAACACTATCGACACACCCGAAGCAGCCAATTTGGCTACGGCTCCGTGCAAATACGAATACATTTTTTTGGGTGGGCTTTAAGATTAAGCTGCCTTCAAAATAAAGGTCTGTAACAGTAAACCCTGATCCTTCAGGATTTCTGGGAAATACAACTTGCGCATTTAAAACATAAAATAAAAATATATTCTGGCTCGCAGCAAAAAATACAAACAGTTAAGCCTTATATGAAATTTAATTATAATATTGGCTGCATGTGCCTGCCCATATTAGTTATAGAGTCATTATTCTGCATTATTGAATCCTATAGGAGAAACAGTATCTCAGTCCAGTTGAAGCTCTTTACATTAAAGCCATCTGGCGAGGGAATTCTTTTTTTATTATGTTTTTCTAACATATTTGCAACAGTGATGCGAGCGGAGCAGTGTGGGAGCAGCGCAGCAAGATTTTGCCTGGAGCGCCTCTCTTTGTTCCCTCCCGCTTGGAGATCCATCACACGGACAAGCTGATACAACCCCAAGTGGATTTTCATTCAGATTTATTTGCACAAATGTAACTGCTGGACTGTTTTGCGGTGTGTCTTTAGGCCACCAACAGCCAGTGGAGATGTTCCACGATTGACAGTAAAGATGTGTCTCTCTGTGTGACAGGATCCTTTTTTTGCCTTTTCTCATCCAGATTGCACATTTACGCATCAGGAGAACCACACATTTTATGAAACATTCTTATTTTCTAATTCTTATTCCTTCACACGACAGATCCACGTCTGTTCGGCTCACTTCATGTGCCTCCTTTTAATTGCCTTCTTTGAAGATTCTAAATTTCACTTTGCATTGTGCAATACACCTGAAAGGCAGCATTCACCGCATTTGCTATGGAGCAAACTGGAACAGGTTTTCTTTTAGCATGAGCAGAGAAGAAGAGGGATAAAGAAAATATAAAATGTAGAAAATAGAAAACCTGGAGCAGCTGGGAGTGGAGCGATTAGAAGATGCTGTTGGGGAGTGGGAAGCGGAAATAGCTGACGCCCCATTCCACTCACGTACGCCGTTTGGCGTATGTTGTCCTCCCAGACAACATCAATCACAGATTTCGTGTCCTGTGGCTTTTATTCCAGCAAGAAAAGGCAAGGAACCACACATGTAAAATAATGCATAATCACTGAGGACTATATACTGCATGTTACGTATCGTAAATTTGAGTGTGTACTCATGTGTACACTTTGAACACACTGGGAGCCATCATTCAAATAGCAGGGACTCATTAGCCGTTTATTATCATGTTAAATCCAAACCCCCATCCCCCCCAACCTCATCACTTTGGCCTTAAATTGAGTAACTACCTTGTTTCTCCTCCTCTCTTCTTCGCCTTTGCCATATATCTTTTTTTACACATGTAACCCCAAGAGACACAAACACACTGGCTCAAACTAATTCATGCGTATTATATTGCAATAGAAATGCAACGGTTTGGCCTACGGTTTTACTACCTTTCCTCGTGTCTTCTCCCCATTTCTTTTGTCTTCATTAGTGCATCAATAACTCTTTCTGCAGTAACACACACACACACTGTCCTGTGACAAACAATCCTTAATTACACCCCGGAGGGTGTTAATGTGTCTCTACCCAGCCTGGCCCCCTTCTTTAAATATTGATACTCTGATTCTCTCCATATTAGCAAATGGCTGTTGATCACAGACCTTTGCAAGAGTGTGAGTTCGTGCCACAGAACCTTAATGAGACAGGAACAGATGAATATTTAATATCCTCAACACATCCCATCACCATTAATGCTTTTATGTGCCTATTAGCCCCGCAGAGAATTCGTGGTGTGTCCTCTCTCTTGCTGACTCAGAGTGGCAACGTTGCCAAATTCTGCTTTTCTGAATACCAAAATTTACTTTGTGAGCAACTTGATCAGCAAGTTCATTTAACTCCTCTAAAGCAAACACAGTGAAACCTTGCGTTTACAGTTAATAAGCTTCGCCATGTTGAAATGAAATATAAATCTGACAGTAGCAGTTGCTTTTATTTGTTTTGGCACTTACTGCCACTGTTCACTTACTAAATAATTGTAATTTTTGTCAATTATCAAATTGAAATGAGGGTATGATGTGTATTCACTGTTGACTTTAATTGTTTATACACAGATGAAAATGGCAATTCATTTAGTAATAGTTTTGTTTGCAGTTTAATTTATTGTCTTATTTACAGCATGTTGATTTAATACCCAAATTTATGTTTTTTATTCTCCTCTTGATAGTTTACAAGATCCACTTAAAATCTTTTTTTCTAAGCATACTGTGCTTAGCTGTGGTTAACATGAACAATGGTTTAGTAAGGCAACAAAGTTAGACTCCATTTAGGGTATTTCACTGAATGGTTAAAGCAGGATAATCCACAACAATCCTTCAGGGCCATGCAGCGGTCTTGCCTTTGATCTGCTGTAGTAGGTGTCTACAGTAAATCCCAGAGAGCACATGCTGCACATTTGCTAAATTGCATGTCGATTTCTGCTAGTGATTCAACATTTATCACATCCATACATTTGAATTAGCAGCTACATTATTGGTGTGACGTTACAAACTCAAACACAATAACTAACAAACTCGTTTCTTACACTGTATGGATGCGGGATTAATTAATATTACATTACATTACAGTTCATTTAGCTGACGCTTTTGTCCAAAGCGACTTACAATAAGTGCAAACAATCATGAGGATACAACTCTGAACAGCAAGAATCTTGCAAGTACATTAGCTTTAATAGTGTCTATTTTTATTTTTCTTATATATTTTCTTTTGCCGGGGACACAGACAAAAGGAGACAAAAGATCTAGAAAAGCTAATGGTGACATGATGCTCGTGTGCCTAATAGGTTAGTGAGCTTGCACATATTATATATGCATATACAGATATGCACATAGTGCATGTAGGCAGGGGGCTGTGTGTCATCAGACAGTTAAAGTGACACGTTTTTAATGAAGGTGCTGTGATCTTCCTTTACTGCACTGTATCTTGCACCTCAGCCTTGGGAGGGATATAAATCTCAGTCTGTGGATAGTTGAGCCTTGGAGAAACATTCTTAACAATATGAGTCCTCAGATTATTTGAATGTATGCACTAACACACACACACTCACTCACTCACTCACACAGTATCTAGGGATAGAAGACAGAAAGCAACAGAAATGAAATCTGTTGCTAGAGCAAGTATTTCTACCGTCACATAGTCAGATGACATAAGCATTCAACTGCTTGTGTGTCAATCACGGCTGCCAACATTCCCCAGGAGGATTAAAAGGAGTGTTTTTAAGAGAATCAAACAGAGCTAGTCTTCTGTGTTGGAGGGATTTGTCAAATTGCAGACGTGTGGTGTGTGTGTGTGTGTGTGTGTGTGTGTGTGTGTGTGTGTGTGTGTG
>CALSBV010011423.1:7991982-8007468 GCA_943590825.1 Bovichtus diacanthus
TGTGTGTGTGTGTGTGTGTGTGTGTGTGTGTGTGTGTGTGTGTGTGTCCTCAGGCTGAGGGCAGGAATACAGATAAAGTTCCTCTCGTTGCCGGAGTGGAGTGGACGTGATCATGAGTGTGTCAGAGGGAAGTGTGTGCTGCACGATGCCTTGCTGTGAGTGATAAAGACACAGTGAGGACACTGTGGAAAGATGCATGCAGGAATTAAAATGGGCATCAGCATATGTGCACTCTCCTGCTCTCACTCTCAGACACAGTCTGTCACACTTGCACCCTCGCACACATTCTTTTGCTGATTTGCCACTCGGCACACAGCCAGAACACAAGGTGCAAGCTGCAACATTAAAAAACTATTAAGCTATCATTAGTGGCACCATGGCAGCCCAGTGTAAGGCCTCAAGCACTGACTGCAACAGCAATCTACTGTTATAGCATCTGAACATACTGTAATGAACCTACTGCGTTTCAGAGATTAGCCGACACCACACAAGGAAAGCCATGAACAGGAAGGGGTAATAGTAAACAAGTAGTAGAAGCCTCAACAGCAACCAAGTGATTTAGATTTGGGGCTGGCAAAAGGGCTATATTTCATGTTAAAAAACTGGTGGAAAAAAAGCCCAATCATGTTTATTTGTAAGAGAGAGAGAAAAAATAAGAGTTGGTTTGCAGCAAGAATTAATCTCCCAGCATCTGCTGCTGGACTTTGATTTATATGAAAAGGTAAATATAGGCTGACATATTTCTTTGTTAGTTCATCTTTTGAATCTATAAAAGCCTTGGGTCACTTTCAGACAGTTAATTCTTCATATACATGTACCACTGTGCATAAATAATTTAATTACCAGAATTAATTGTTGCCAAACTAATTCTAATGATCAAATGTAATTCTAGTCATTAAATGTGAAAATTGCATCGGTGGTTTGTAACTGCTTATATTTTGGGAATCCAGGTGATATCATAGGACAACTTTTTTTTAAGTCTGATTTAATCTGGTCATGTAAAGGGAAAATTCTAAATAGCAGAGAAGAAGCATGTTGTACTCAAAAGAAAAAAGAAAACTGCTGCCACTGTAGAGTAGGGCTGGGTATTGGTAAAAGAATCACGATATCAATACCAGTACCGTTAAAGTGATACCGATACCAATAGAGTACTTAATTTGATACAATTTTTTTTGTTTTGTTAGATACCCATCATGAAGAAGCAACTTCACCACACCACGGACCGTATGGGTTCCAGCTACTGCGGTAGCGGGCCAATCACACATCGCAATAAAAACAGTTGTGGTGTTTGTCCAGACAAATAGCTTGTTTTTGTCTTGATCTGGGGACAAAAAGGATTAAATGCAGGTATCATTTGACTGGATAAGTTTCTAAACTACTTGGTACAAGGTTATTTCGGTCAGTTCTGATACGCAGCCCTACTGCAGAGAAGATTGTTGTGTTTTACTGGATGAACAATGTGAAAAGATGGAAAAGGCTGCATGCTTACACTTTCAAAAACTGAATTCAACAAATCTTTGGTTGTAGAGGCAACACATTGATGTCACTAAAGTCAGCGTCAGTTGGCGCTGAAGACTACAAGTTTGGAAATTTAAATAAATCCGGGGGGTGTGGAGTTAAAAATAAGTGATCTTACTAGACCTCTGGAGCCCACCTGAGGCTACATTGGCAACACACATAACACACCAAAAAAATGTTTTAATTAGGTGTGTGATTTCATGAAATGTATGCAAACAGCAAATGTAACTGTTTTCTTTTTTTTAACCACAAATAGATATGGAACAGGGATCATCTTATCATGATAAACCATACACTGAAGGAACGTGCTATGCTAACCTATCCAGAACATTGTTGTTGCATTTTTAATTAAGGATATAATAGTGACTTATCATGATTATTAACAGAAATTCAATGACTAATGTAGTCATTTGCAACCTTAATTTAGAGGTAATATTTTGACAAATATGATGGATTGATCTTACAATTCTTTGCTTACTGAAGCAAAACTTTTGACTTGGTTTGTATCTAACGACATAATAGTTTACCTAAATGATACTCAAAAGTTCTTATATATAGCTCTAAATTGAGAAGAACATTAAGTGCCTCATAATTTTATTTGGCTAAAGCAAGAAGAACAGCAGCACTCAAAAGATATTAGAAAAACCCAAAGGCCAAAGCAGAAACTGTTCTTTGTGTTTGATAATTCTCTGAGGCATTATTTAGCTTTCCAGATGCTGTGGCAGGTATCAGAAGAGGTTAGCTTGAGGACCATTACTCATGGTAGAATCAGACTTGCACTAATGTTAGCAGGACTGCAGGTGGGTGGATACGGTACTATGGTTAGGGGTTACAATGCATGCGTACTTTAACACACAGGCTCACACGCCATTAGGCTGGGGTTATAGATAAGGCCAGAGTGTCTGGTAGGCTGACTGCCAGTAGCTCATAGAGTGGAAACAGCTGACATTCACACTACACAGGCAATGGAGTAATACGAAGAGCATTTTTGCAAAATATTAACTTGCATAACATGATTCATGAAATAGTACTCTGAGACTTTCTTTTTTCAGCAGCCGTGTTACATTTCTGGGTGTTTGGATGTCGCACACACACACACACACACACACACACACTATATCTGTACGCTTGTTCGTCAGCATGTACTGGACTGGACATTGAGTCGTACTATTCTTACACGCCCCGCTGAAACCCAATTTTGCTTGTCTCCGGTAGTTAAGAGGTGACACACATGGTGGCTGTGATGCGACATGTTGACATAAAAGAGATTGAAATAATCACCCATCTGAATAGAACATTTATTTGGTCTTGTACTCAGTCATGTTCATTTACAGCTATGTACCTTCACTTTGAATTTGCTGCGTTAGCTTGTGCTAATTCAAAACCAAGTACTTCATCAGTTACCCCATCAGTTCCTTCACAGTGGTACAGGGGGAGCATTTCAGTGCTACTCAACGTATATCTCCATAGGCATATTACTGACACAGAATAACTATCCGATGATCCCTCTCCCACACAACCACACATACCACACACAGCACATACACATTTCAGTACAAACAGGGACTACAGTAGTCATGCGTTATTCATTAGCCTATCTTATTGTGTAATGCACAAACAGCTTCCTCCATCTGCTGTAAGCTGAAGAGATGAAAGAGAAGAAGAAGGGGAAGAGGAGCAAAATAGGCCACATACATAATACCTTCCATTCTTTAGTCATGGAGAAGTTATGACATACCCTTCCCCCCCAAACCTATCTCACACTTCTCTCCCCACATCTCCATGCTTCCCTTCAGGACAGTGCCACTATGCAGTTCTGTGCCAACAAGCTGGACAAGAAAGACTTCTTTGGCAAGTCAGACCCTTTCATGGTCTTCTACAGAAGCAACGAGGATGGAACGTGAGTGCTCGATGTGATTTCGTTTTGTTATTCCAAGTGTTTCGAAAAGTACTCGTGCTGCCAGTGACGAGGGAGCTCCCTGAGACGCACATGTTCCACTGAGATGTAGTCCTGGTACAGTAAACTAAATGCTATCAAAAACCACAATTTAAACGATAGCTGCTGAATTTTGTGTTACTAAAGCTCCCCAAAGTCCACGGTAAGAAAACACTCTCCGATGTTAGGTTATCTTTCTTAAAGCAGGATAAATGAGCTCCTATGAGAGTCTGGAAAATCAGTTTTAAAAAAAAAATCCAATGGGAATCAGCTGGTGCTGAGGGAGAGGGAAAAACAGAGGGAACATTAGAGAAGAGAGCAGTGAGAATATATGTACAGAGAATAACTTCAGTGGTCACAGAAGCATGAAGAATGTAAGAAGCTGCCTACAGAGGCAAGTATACTGTTTTCAACACAACTCCCATGACATTGCCTTAAATAAATGACCTCAGGAGAGCAAATACGAAATAGAGAAATAGAAAAAAGCATATAAGCTAGAATCAAAAAACCCAATCTGCATTTTCCATTAATAGGAAAAAGTCAGTTTCTGAGGCAATTCACATAGGGATGCACAACACTCCCCATCTCCTCACGCCTTCCCTGAGTGCTGTTCAGCCTCCCAAGGGGCTGTGCGGTTGTGGCAGCGTCAGCCTTATCTAGCCGGAGATGCTTTAGCAACTGCTTCATTAGCCGTCTTTCAGCTTTTCTCAGTATTTTTTTTTTGTTGATACATAACAGGTGGGAAATGGATTCCCACAGATGTGCTAGAAGTATCTGTTGGTGGAGCCAGAGGGGGGTACAAATTAGAGGCCGGTGCGGCTAAAGCACTAACAGGGTTTTAAAAGGCTTGAGGCAATAAGTGGAGCGCAAGTAATCCAAGGCTTTGGGTGAAGAAAAAAAAGAATGGAAAATTGTGATACGCCTTGTTGCTTTTCAAGAGGATATTTGGGGGGAACTTGATAGGAATTTATGTGGCTCTGCTCTGCGAAGAATTGTAGATATCAGAGAACGCATTTGCATATCATTGTCACACTTGTGGTCAAGGGAAAGGATTTAAAAGCCAGACTGAAATATGAAATTATTCTCTGTGGTCTAAAAACAAAATATAGGTGGGAGACAGGCCAAGCGATAAACAAAGCTGGGTACAGCCCTATTTAAGGCATCTCTCCTGTCACTGTAGGATTTAGGATATTAGGCTTGTTTTAGATGAGCTGTGTGCGGCTTGCCTCCAAAGTACACAAGAGTGGTCGTTTGCAGCTGCGGGAGGTATCAAAAAGTTTGCCTGAAGTTAAACAGCTCAGAGTTGGCTCGACTCAACTTACGGCAATGTAGCTGTGGAAGTGGATGGAATAGGAATCCCACTATTATTGTATGGACATGACGAACACCGTCCGTGGCAGAATCAGTCTTCATTCAAGAGTATGATACCATTTCCTTACTGAGTACTTCACCTAAATTGGGAAAAAAACATTTGACATTAGGTTAAGACAAATGCCACTTTCACAGAGGAGTGAAAAGATACAATAAATAAATAAATAACGCAGAAAAATTTAAATAAAATCAAGTGAAGATAATATACAGCAGCAGCAGTGATGGCAACACCGGCAAAACACTACAAATGAATGTGACTTCAGTGTCTATTCTTTCAAAACAAATCAAAACAGGGGGGTTGAATTCTGCATGTAAAAGGCAAAAACACTTATTACCTTTCCAAACACATTTGCAACGATAGAGAATGCACAAATGTGTTCAATTTATAATGTCAGAAATGTATTAATTCAATACATTTATTACTGACAAACATTCAAACATGATGAAAAATGGTGGTGATGTAAAACTTTTGCGGAGCCGATTGGAGAGTTTCATCAATAGCACGGAGTTAAAACTCACAATGAGCGCTCAGATCGATCTACCGGTAAGTCGTTTCCCATGAAGCATTTCCCTTCTGCAGCTCGTGGAGAGAAACTGCGGTGCGTAGCTCTGAACACTGCCCGCATCTTTGTCCAGCGAGATTTCCATGTCTCGCGCAGTCGAGCCTCTAGAGCACGTCGGGCAAAATGACTAACCATCATGCATTG
Source organism: Bovichtus diacanthus (assembly GCA_943590825.1). Classification (NCBI taxonomy): domain Eukaryota; kingdom Metazoa; phylum Chordata; class Actinopteri; order Perciformes; family Bovichtidae; genus Bovichtus; species Bovichtus diacanthus. Next base: position 7,997,515 of record CALSBV010011423.1, read on the forward strand.
CACTCGGCAAGACAGCGATCAAAATTGCCCATGTCTCCGTCTCTTCGGTTGCATGCTCCTCCCCTCATTTGCATATTTATCTCTCTCCCTGGCTTGTGTAATTAACAAATAATAAAATCAATTTATCTGCCTTTTTTTTTTTTTAACATATATTTTCTTAACTTTCCTCCTCCTCCAGGTTTACTATCTGCCATAAAACTGAGGTGGTGAAGAACACATTAAATCCAGTGTGGCAGCCTTTCACTATCCCAGTACGAGCACTCTGCAATGGAGACTACGACAGGTAAACAATGCAGCCTCCCCCACACCTTCTGATGGCCATCCTTTCACTGATGGCTCCATTTATCACCTCTCCCTCTACCTTATCACACACACACAACTTGAATAGTCTACAACGTCGACCTCATTGACAGCTTCTGCCTTCATTGATTTCTCTTGGCTCAATTTATCGACTGCCTTCATGGCTTTAATGAAAATCTCTCTGACTGACTGACTGACTGAGTGTCGATGAGTTTGACCAGCAAACATCAATTTAACATGGGGCAGTATTAAGCCTCTAATTCTTTGTACTGTCACATTATTTCGGCTGCTGTGTGCTTAGGACATCCCACTGTATCGATCTTTACTAGAGTAGCACGGGTCAGACACAATGAGCCTCTCTAATCTCCAATGACCTCTTTGTGGTGTTTCTGTATCAACGCTATTCTCCGCAGATATAATCTGAGCCTTATAAATGTACTATTATAACACTTACAATAAGTTACATTTTGTTATACTGACAACAGTGTGTGTAAACTGGCTAAACTAAACCCAAAACTCAGAAACATCATAGCAATGTTGGAATGTCAGTATAACTAGCCTACTATGAACCTAACTAAGCGTTGGTCATAGAACATTCCATACTACATTATTTTGTTGTATATATATATATATATATATTCCACCATATTGCCCTGCACTAATGTTTAAAATGAAAACATATGTGTCTGTCTGTGTGCAAGCTAAGCAACCAAACCGGGTTATATTTGAATGAAGTAAGACTTTGATCTTGCATTTTTCCTTTCTTATCATACCAAGTCCAACAAGCTTTTAACTGAAATACAAGAACAGTGCTGTCCCCTATTTACAGTACACGTCCTCCTTCTAAACCGAGTCAGTCAGAGACGTCAAAAAGTCATATCAACTCACTCAATGTTGGCTAGTTACCTAGTTAACTACAGATGATAAAACCAGCTTGTGAAAGTTGTCATTTCACCCACATTATCATTGTAAACTGCAAAAACATGCGACAACTCTTGTCAGCAACAGTAAGTAAGGGGGACATGGTTCATCAAATGGTCAGTTGATGAATGTTTTCAGTGCAAAACAAACATTATCAGGAAAGTTGATATGAGGGAATGAATGAAATAGCAAAAAAAAAACAGTGCATCACATTACTGACTAAATATATAAAATAATGACTCTTCACAGTTGGCACATAATAAATGTAGACATGTCGTGTCAGAGGGGATATTAATTTATTTTTCTCCCAGCTTTTCTGCCTGCCACTAATTTGAAAGAGTGCTAGGAAGAAAACAAACTAAATCATGAAGGAGCTGTCAGGGAGGATGAAAAAGAAGTGACTGACAGATTACTTTTGTGGGGGGGAATATTTCATGTGGCATACGGTGTCTTTTTTCTGCCTCTACCCCTTTTTCTCACAAAGAGATCTGTCCTATCTTCTTTCTACGCAGTCAAACCCTAATTACCAAGAATGCTGAGAACCTGGTGTGCGCTCAGAAAACTCAGATAAACCCCAAACAGAAAGAAGGTAACAGAGCTACCGACGGGGTTGTCTCAGGGAGTTTTAGATACTTTGGAAATAGTAGATAAAATTGTATGAGCCAGCCAATCACGTGTGAGCTTAAGAAGGGGTCACTACCCTGTCAGAGCCAATCATACACAAGGGAATGAGCTGGGCATCAAAGGTACTTCTGTCCTGTGCCATGCAAAAATATGCACACACACTTGAGAGTATAATTAAATGTGACAAGCCATAAGCTGCAACAGCCCGAGTTTCTGCAAGTCTTGAAATATCACCAAGACAGCGCTATAGAAACAGGTTATACACTCGTGTGTGGGTGAGGAATAAACTTTATGTCAGTGTTTTTTGTGTTTATATTTCTATGAGGGTGGGAGTGGCAAGGTCTGTCTGTCTTTTTAATTACATAGGTAGTTCTTAAGAGCCACTAATAGATTTTTTCAAACCTCTGCGATGGTACATTATCATCCAAGCTGTATTTATGCAAGAAACATGGCTCTTAAGTCTGTCAATTATTTTTGATCTATGTAATTACTGTTTACTTCAATCATCTGAAGGAAAGCTTTCAGTGATTTGAAAAGTGCTAATGTGGTGTCCATACAGTCAACAGCCAGGGAAAATCAATTGACCAGGGCTGCAGCTATTGATTATTGCAGTAACAGAGTATTCTACCGATTATTTCATAGATTAATAGAGTAATCAGATACACATACTTTGCTTTATTAAAATGCAATCGTAAATATACAAAAGGGAAAATAAGACAGGTCTCTTAAAAAGAACAACGCATTGGTTTCTTTTTTTAGAAAGATCAACATGCGTTTTGCTTAAATTGCATACAAAAATATTATCAGTCAAAACGAAACCCATTTGGTGCATTTAAGTCATCCTGTCATAGGTGTTGTGACATGCTCTTCATCATCATTTCAATCGAATAAATGCCCTTTAGGACATGACTTAAGACCTGGGTTGCATATGTGATGCGCAACACTGCTAACGTTATATTGAAATTAAACCCTCAACTGAGAATCCTCACATCATAGATGGACAAAAACCAACCAAAGCATGTCTAACTTTGCAGATTATAACAAACAAATCTAAATCATTTAGCAAAGTCACTCTAGAAGTCTGCAGAAGGTCCAAAATTGTGGATTTGGAGAGCCCTCGACACTCACAGGGGAAACGGGGAAGTCTGGACATTTGGATTCAGCCGAAAACTTACACAGCCTCTGGGTTTAATTGACATGTGTTAAGTTTCCATGAATATGACTATGAAGAGTTGGTTGCGTCAAGATAAACAGTTAGTGTCGCTAATTCTCCAGACGGGCTCCAGTAAACCATTGAAGAAGAAGAACCCAGTGTTTCCACAAATTGAAAATTCTCATAAAAACAAGTGGAAGGAAACACAGTTATCGGGATGAAGGAGGTGTGTTGTGTTGTCTCCTTACTTATTCTTGCTCTACATCAGCTTCTGGAGAACACTCATCTCAAACTTCTCTATATGCTTTGACTACAAGTCTGAGGGTTTGGGGTTTTATCAAACAGGCGAAATAATAAATAGAGGTTACATAATAAGAGTAAAAGTTACATAAGAAGCATGGCTACGTTTATTGCTGTTGTATCTGGGTGGAGAGGCAGTGACTGTGACTCCAACTGCTCGTTATCGGAGTTGGCGCTCACTCTACTCTCTCTCTCCAGCACATGTTGGAAAAGGCATCGAAGCACCTCTATCTGTTGAGCGTAGTAGCCCGCTCAAGTATGTCAGTGGATGACCTACTGCTGATTTACTTTGCTCTAATTTGATCTAATCAGTGCTTTAGTTTGGACATGTTCTTCCCGTTAGATGCACCAAAAGGCACAAGGAGAAGTCGGAGCAAGTTCAACAAAAGGGGCATTCTGCTCTTCAAACTGACATCTGTAAAGGTGTTTCTGAGACAATGCGTCCTTCCAGACGATTGCATGACTTTCTTTCTCGAGCCAGACAAATAAGCATTGGTGCATAGATACCTGAAAATAGGACTGCACTCTAGAGCCATTAACTCTGATAGGCTTTTTGATTGTATTCTTTTCATTATGTGGGAGGCACTTCAGTCAGAAGATGGAAAAATACATTTATTTATTTCGGTTCTATGGCCTCTCTGAGTGAGTCTTGTATCCTGAAACTAATGAAAGTCTCTGTGGGATGTGGATGGAACTGACAGCTGCACTTCATTTAGGCTGACTTTCTGTCCTGTTCATTTTACAGACTTTTTTTAGTGTAATGTTGCATGTTCAGTTTTTTTTTGCCTATGTAAAGTGCTGAAACAAAAACAAGGATGGGCATTCAAACCAGTTTGCAAATCAAATCCTTAAAAATAGTTAAGACTTCTTAATACATTTGCAAACCTTTTCTGCCAGAAATGATTTAGGTGTGGTGTCTGCTGTTGGACTACTACTTTATAAGGAAATTTAAAAAATCTACAACATTATAGCTTATGAAGCTTATAATGTCTCTTGTGACCATTGAAGATCTATAGATCCAATACAGTACATTGGTACCTGAGGCATACTTGATCCTATTAAGCAGATCAGATATCGGCCAGATTCTTCTGCCGCCAAGGCAACATCCATAACAATGTGCAACGAGAATGAACAAAGGCTAAAGCCTACTGGACCGTGCACAATTATTGGTGCAAAAAATCTGTAATTGGTTAAGTGTTGCTTGTTGTTTCTAGGAAATAACATCCAGAAATCCCAGATGTGAATCATTGCCAAAGGCTATCCGTCGACCATATTTTAGTCAGATTTGTTGGTTACCTTTAAGAATAACTGGCAATCTAAAAAACTTCCACCTTCCAATTGTGTTGGGTGGCGACTGGGTGGCGTAGTAATCATATAGACTGTCCTTCAAGTGGCAGGATCTAGTTGAGTCTCTGCTGACAGCGAGCAAACATACATGCAATCTGCTCTGGAAGACTACATTTTGGTAAAGAAAAAGAGTAGAAGGAGGGAAAGCAAAGTAGGGAAAGGGCTTAGGGGAGGAGGATAGGAGGAGAAATGAAGGAGGAAAATAACAGATAAGACAGTAAAGGTAAAAGTAAAAAAAAAAAAGTAAAAGTATTCTTGCAGTGACACAGAAGGAAAAACAGAAATCCAGTATGTCAAAGGCCGTGTTCCAGAAGAGCAAGTCAAAGAGAAGAAGATGAGGGAGTGTGAAGAGATGAGCAGAGGAATGGAAGGTGCTTCCAATTTGTCGTACATTGGAAATTTAAATTTAAATTCCTTCTGTACAGCATGTATACATCCCTCATACCCTCTGTATACTGTGTTTCCACTGTGTAGGTGGTACATAAGGCATACATTTTTATGCTGATAATCGATCAAAAACATTAAAAGGATCAATTATTTCTCATTAACATGCCTCGGTGACTCAAGCATAGTCTATTTCCAGCCCTGGCAAAAGATCACAGACAGATCTGTGTAATTGGAGCTGAAGAATTTTTAAGTTCATTAAATATGCTAAAGAAAAGTCGCTGTGTGTATCTGTGGCAGATTAGTTTTGGAGTGTATATTGTTCTGGGAGTTCAAGGGGCCACTCAAGGACCTGAGCATCTGAGTACTCTGATGCGGCTGTAAATTAGGATTTTAAATAAAATGATGCGTATGGATTTGGGATTATGGATGGATTATTTCTGTGTCTAAATTACCTCTACCTGTCCCCTCTCTTTATCCACGCTGGACGATAAGCATTACGTTCCTACCACCTAGGTGCATATTTTCTCTCTCACAACATTGAAGATAGCCTCAAAAGCGCAAAGTGTCACCACAGAATGACAGAGCCAGGTGGCAGGGAGGAAGTTGTGCTTATTTCAGGCATCTTTCAATTCCTCAGTGACAGGAAAAGAGTTTCTGATGTGCCGCTTGCTTGCATTTTCTTTGGATCTGGGCTGGTGTCAGTACTTGTGTAAGACGAAGTGGGGAGGAGAAGGGAGACACAGGGGGTGAGATCAATGTGACTCAAGAATGACTCAAAAAGCCATGTTTCTTGCATCTTCTTCACTCTGCAGGGACTTTGTTTCTGCTGCATTTGTGTAAAATGTCATCAGTGGTTTTTTTCTGATGTTCTTTTGAATGGTGAAAGTTAACATATGCTGCGGTTTGCAAGTCAGTATTTTTGGAAGGAGTGCTTTATACAAGTTGACTTTTTCTCCTGCAACGTGCTGCCAACTGCTCAGCCTTGTTCTAAAAGTGGCAAGAATCCCAGTTTTAGAAACAAAGTAACATCGGTTTTAATTGATATCAGGGTTCTCCTAGCACCATTTTAAAACACTTACTTATAAATACGATTATATCAACAGACTCCAGTACAATGTTTGAAATGGCCTATAATAATTTTTGAGACACCTGCGGTTAATTAACGCACCAAACTGAACAACAACCTCTTGTGAGTCAATATATAAATGAACATCCTCAATGTTTCTTTTCCTTGTAGCACTCAAAAGGTGATGATGAGCCTTATGTATTTGGCACTGAAAACTCCAAGGCTCAAAAGTGTTGACATGAAACAAGAGCACACACACCTGTGGCTGCTGTCACCTGTCCTTGTTAATAACAACAAGGCCATAAAGCCATAATTACAATAATGAAGATGTAGCTGAGGCTATTTTATCGGCAGCGTGATGATGCTATAGCACCTAGACAAACATGCACTGTATTCCCTTATTGCTCTTACAGTGTTACATGTTGCCGTCATAGTTGAAACGAAACTCCAAAAGTAATTTCTTCTGTTAATTTCTTTCTGTAAAGACAACATCCTCTTCCTCTTCATACCGTTTCTTTAAAATGAATCTCATTTTGAAGAAGACAGACATTGGCGGTGAATAGAAGAAGTCTCCGTCTGTCTGTGTGTCTGTACTTCAAGTTTCTCGACAGCCGTTCATCCGCTCACCTGGCAGGTGTATTGCTGAGGACCCGAGGAAGCGCAGGGTCAAGTGTGTAATTGTTAGGATCTCGAGGAAGCTGCTAGAAGCGATACTGGAGGCCAAGCAGTCGTCCGAACGGGCAATTAACTTGTAAAAATTATTGTAAATTGATCTGATGCCAAAACTGGAAAACTGCTCTTCCTCCATGCCGAGGAACAAATAAAAGGACGGTTTAGCAGAAGAAAAAATTTCTCACCATGTACAATACACATAATGTTCTGCGCTGACTAATCTTGTGTGCAATATCCCCAATATCACTAAAGTGTTGCCACATCATCATCATCATCTCTATGTCATGTTTGATACATTTGTTGCACTTTCGGGAGCTTTTGATCTTTCGTTTTTCGATGGGTGAGCTTCATCTGCTGAGGAAGATCGTGTGCTCCAGAGCGAACTACTGAATAGATCTTGTGGTAAGATTGTTTGCCAACTAGCATGCTGCTTTAAAATCAAACTGATTGCGTGCGTGTCTGATTTTCTTTCCAGAACAATCAAGGTGGAGGTGTACGATTGGGATAGGGATGGCAGGTGAGTGTAATTGCATTGAAAAGGAATCCAAACTTAAGCAAAGTTTAAGGTAAGCATTTTCAGAAATGTGAGGAACCGATTGTTTCCTGTCACAAAGTTCTATGTTTTTACCTGATGTGTTTTTCTTACTGGTGTTTCTCTTTTTATTCCTTTTCCCAGCCATGACTTCATTGGGGATTTTACAACCAGCTACCGAGAGCTAGCTCGGGGGCAGAGCCAGTTCAATGTGTATGAGGTGAGTAATTTTAACGTTTTCACAATTCAACAACGTGTCTATTGGCTCCTGAGATCTGGAATCCCACTACGTCTCGCGTCTTGGATCCCATTTCTGTCACGAATGACATTTCTATATGGCATCATCGTTGTTTTCCATTACACTAGCACATTCCGTTCCATCTTCTACTCCTGCGGCAAACCAATACATTTTATTGAAGAGTTACAAAAAACATGTCCAAAAAGTTATACCATACATTCCTATTTTATTTCTTTAAATGGCATTTGTATGGTACAGTATGTTTGCATGTCTCTCCATGTGGAGTGTATTGGATGTGTAACTCCTTCCCCAAGCAGCAACACATCCAATTAAATATGTCAATAGTTTAATTGTTATTAGATTTACTTTGCCACAAATCACCCGGATGCTGACACACATAGAAAAGAGCTATTAGAAGCAGCTTGAAACAGGATTAATAGGAAAACAATCCAGGGATTTAGATTGATAATAGCCATTTCTCAGTACTTCTCACGGGAAAGCTCAACGTGTCCCTTAATAGCACACAATGCAGCTCTTCATGCAAATTACAAACCCAACTCATTAAAATGTCCCAGAATCCCAAGGGTTATTGGCAGGGCATGAAAATGACATAGATGTGTCCTGCATTTATCAAAATCACTTCCTATTTTGTCCAAAGCAGAGATGATTATGTGAATTTATGAGGAAATGTTTCTGTTGGAAGATTATCAGTGTAAAGACTACTATTGAAAATTAACCCTCATTCGAAAGTGAAAGTCAAAATCTCATCATAAAGGAGGACATGTCAATACCTTCAGACTTCTGTGGTTTGGTAGCCTCCAGCCAAAGGACAAATACCTGTCTTTTGGATGTCAGATCCATTATACGTTACTCTTGATTCCTCTCTACCTCCCAGTGAGACTGAAAGGCCCTTTAGTTTTTGCATCAGCAGATTGTTCAGTGTGTCAGACAAATTGCCATCCCTCTATGTTAAATTAGGGGCTGTCACTTTCATGTCTGGCAGCTATAGAGGATAGAGGTAATGAGCGGAGACGTCTTTGGTCTCCACATTGAAATTTCTCTCTTGTTCTGGAGCTGGTACAATACCAGTACAATAAAATTAAGTCTTGTAGCTTAAGCCTGTCTCATCCATCGATTCTTTGTAGCCTCAGATTTGTGTCTGAATTTCCAAACATGTCCCCTGTAATAGTGTGATTGACGTGTATAAGACACTCATTTACATATATATATATATATATATATCAATTTGTATTTTATATACAAAAGTGTATGCATGTTTGTATGTAAATAATTCTTTTTTTAATTATGCATATTACTATTTTTGCTTTAAAGCCACAATATTAATTCTAAGCAGGCTAAATTGTGGCCAAAATATTAATTCATTCACTAATTTAAGAATCACCTGTACCTCTTGTTTTTTTTTAGGTGATTAATACCAAGAAGAAAATGAAGAAAAAGAAATATGTCAACTCCGGAACAGTGAGTACGGCTGCAGCAGCCAGGACTGGCACTGTGCCTCTTTTTTTCTGCTCCTCACCTACTTCTCTTCTGTTTAACGATTCTCTCTTTTATTATTAAGCAAGTGTCGGCTCCTTGGAAGAAGATGCCAGTGTGTGCTTTATATGTATGAAAAAAGGAATGAAGCAGATTTTCTCATTAATTCTCATATCACACCCCAATTAATTAAACATTTAGTAAAAAACAAAGAAATAATAATAATGTGTATATTTGAATTTCTTGTACACGAATACACTGTGCATTAAATACTACATTATGTACTGTAGCCGTACTTTGGGTGGCAGTTAAGTATGTAAGTGGGAAAAAAATGAAAGATGAAGGCGCTGCGGCACTAGATTTAGAAGATCTGCGAGATCAGAGTGGGTGACACCGACGTCCAATTGAGACATCAATTTTCTTACCCAGCAGTGTGTGCAAGTAATGCATACAAACACATCTCATCCCCTCTTTAAACTTTTCCTCTGGCAATGTAAATGAGTCAGTCTTTAGAAACCAGCTCACATCTTTTACTAAAGTGAGACTAAACCACGACAAGCTGTGGAGTTGTTTTTGTATTTAGGAGGAAAATATCATTCCCAACATGTTTAATCAAATGTTTCTCCTTATTTTTTATTCCAGGTGACCCTGCTCTCGTTCTCAGTGGAGTCAGAGTTCACGTTCTTAGATTACATCAAAGGAGGGTGAGTGGGAATTACATGAAATGGCCTCTTTACCTCCTTGTGTGACTGCAATTCCTGTTAAAGCAAACATAATGCGGCTAAACACAACGTAGCCAGATGTAGTAGAGAGACAGAGAGAGACAGACAGAGAGAGAGACAGAGAGAGAGAGAGAGAGAGAGAGAGAGAGAGAGAGAGACAGAGAGAGAGAGACAGAGAGAGACAGACAGAGAGAGAGA
>CALSBV010011423.1:8019569-8042234 GCA_943590825.1 Bovichtus diacanthus
GTGTGTGTGTGTGTGTGTGTGTGTGTGTGTGTGTGTGTGTGTGTGTGTTCCAGCTATGGTGGAGCTGGATGGTGATGACATCAGGATCTCATCCCGGGGGAAACTGGCAGAGAGAGACATTGTTCAGGTGACTGCCCTTTACAGCATGAAAGAAAGAAACTTTGACAGTTTTCTCTGCAGACCAAGACCTGGAACTGGGAGGGGGAACAAAGTTCACAGAATTTCAGGAGTAACTCGAGCGCAACATTGTCCAGTTAATAGACAATATAGTCATTTATCAAGCTTGGGCTCATGCAGTCTTTGGCCATGAGATACACATCACATCATGTTTTTGTTTCTGTCGTGTCAAAACTGAAAGAGTGAAGTGTCTGGATATTTGGAAAAAAAGGACAATGTGCTGAGTTTCCCAAAGTATTTTATAGCAGAGATGTCCGAGCTTGGGTGGCTTACCATCTCTGCTAAACAATTTCCGTTCCTGGGAAAACACAGTCATTTGTCAAGCCCTCGTAGAAAAACTTATCTTTTAAGTTCTTTTCAAGCATATTTATTTCCTCTCACTCCTGAGGGGAGCCAGAGAGCAGGATTAGTGACAGATCAGCATACCAAAGCTTGCAGAATCTGGCAAATGTTGACGAACACAGGGGCTTAAACATGAGCCTTCTGGATTTCCCAATTCAGTTTACCACCCTGCCCCCAAAACCTACTTGTGTACATTGTCAAAAAGTATTTAGAGCTTTTCATGAATCACTACAACAGTGGTCCAAAATCCCTCGATGGAATTATGCTAGACAGAGGAAACCATATGTTGTCAAATTACTGCTGTATACAAGTATGTTGATATTACACTTTCTTCCTCAGTTTGTTCCCTTCAGAGATTATATGGACCGAACAGGCAACCATGTGTTAAGCATGGCTCGGCTTGCTAAGGACGTGCTAGCAGAGATCCCAGACCAGTTCATCTCTTACATGAAGAGCCGGGGGATCAAACCCAACCCGGCACCACCTCCCTACACACCGCCCGGACACACACACCACCACACACAGATCTGAAACCCTCCTTTCAGCTTTTCACGAGGACTGACAGCATGCAGAAGCCACTCCAGAGTCCAGTGGGAACTCTCTACCTCCTGCTTTTTTTTGGTGCAAACAGGAGCTGACGCAACAGGAAATGGCCGTTGAATTGTGTGCTGTATCCTCGCAGTGACTATTGGAGCAACATTTAATTTTTTCTGGTTTGTTTTTCTGTGATGTATTCATTTGGATGATTTCTCTTAAAGAGAGGCTCAAACTAACCAGGACTCGCTGGTGAAAGCCTTTTAATCCGACACTAAGGCAGTGACTGTTTCACGTCTAATTTGACAGCAGGTTGGTTCAAAAAGGTCATGTTGTGGTTAAAACTTGTGCCTGTATGTGGTTGTTTCTCTAATTGTATCAGGACATGTGAACTTTGACCTAAGCCTTGCTCGTCAGTTAATGGTGTGGCCTAACGCAGTGATATTTTTTAGGAACCTTTTCCCTTCTGGAATTAGTTTTTATATTTGGGGATTATCTCCATATCTGCTAATGCATCGGTTATGATGGAGGAAAAACTACAGGTGTGTAGTTTACAGTTTATTACGTTATGAACATTAATCAGGCTTTTCATACCATGAGGTGTCACCTCTTCTCTTCGTTAGGTAAATGTTTATAAGAGCATGTTGTATGAGAAGTGAATTCCCCATATCCCAGTATATTTATTCTCCAATGTTATTCTGAGCGGCATGGACATTTGATCGGTTTTGAAGTGGTCACCAATAATTTATGATAAAAAAAAAAAAATTATTGCATTTAACAAGCACAACCTGTCTCTATACCAAGGACAAGCTTATGATGATGCTATCAATCATATTTAATTGTTTTGAGTGCTGACATTCACTGTTTCTGAAGAAAGTACACAATCCATTCATGCAAGTCAAATATATTTGTACTGCATCTGCAATTCAACATAAAATATTGAAAATATGACTCAGGCGTGTATAAGGTTCTCATTTAGTAAGGATAAATTCCCATCACAAACAACGATATTGCACAAGAGAAAGATTAACCATAACCTCTGTTTCTTTTTGTTTTTATAATTCACAAAAAAAGTGTATTGGTTTTGTTGTATGCATCAAATACAAAATGCATTATCTTATAAGTAAAAGACATAACAAAATATGTAATAAATACCATTTATAGCTAGAGTACCAACCTGGCAAAGTGGAGTTCCACATTACATTGTTGTAATTTGACTAATTGCCACATTACCACATATTTAGGTAATATACACCACTAAAGCACAATATACATGGACAGTGAGGGTCTTAAGGCAATCACTGTTACCTAATCTTGTAGAGAGGCATGGTATCAAAACTTCATACATTTCCCATTTCAGTTGATGCATACATGTTACATATTAATAGAATAAATGTGTATTTTATCAAAATATCACTAAGTGATACACAGCAAACCTGGGGGAAAGGTAGCACGCCAATGTAGGAACACTGGTTGGTTTGTTGGTTAAGGGCCCATATATAATGTTTGCCCAGGACCCAATAGCGGGTTAACCTGGCCCTGATACGATCCCTAAGTCACCACCTCTGCAACCCAGAGACTCCGATGACAGTGGAAATCTGTAAGCCCCCGGAAGCCACGCATCAGCAGCCACATAACCTCCATCGTCATAGACTTCACACTGTAAGTCGGCACGATCACAGCCTGTGTTGCTCCCTGGAGATTTACATCTCATATAGCCCGGGCCTTGCCGCAGTGTATTACAAGTCTCTGGTGGGAGACAGTTCACAAGTGGTCTCCAGAGCTTTAGGATTTATGTTCTTTACATCCAGCACATAAGTAATTATCTCAAGTGTAAACACATTAACAATCTGTCAATACCACAGGGTAAAGACGAATCATTTTGCGCTGATCTTGGCTTGGCTTTCTGTAGCCTCCCACCATCTGTGACGTCAGTTTAGTGTGAAGAAACGAAAACAAACTGGCATTGAAGTAGCAAATCCAATTTTACCCAATCAGTAACAAAGCTTCTAATTTGAGATGCATCCCTGCACAATGATGCAACTACAAGCCCCGACAGCCCACTGATGTGTTGCCTTATAAACATGCAGAGAGCATACTGTAGAACTTAGGAAATGTAAGGAAAATGATCCATGTGGGGGTGTTTTGATCAATAAGTACACAGGGTACATAAGTAGGATTATAACAACTACAAGGAGTTTTTAGTAAAAGTACAAAATACAATACAACCCTAAAATATTCTCTGCCTGCTGCCATCTGACAAATCACATAGTATTTCTGCTCATGTTGTAGTAACTGTATTCTTTCCAGTTGTTTTTGTTTCTCATTGTTTATGGTCGCATAGTAAAACTAGCCACATTAGCCATTTTACTTAGGGCTTTGTACTTAAAAAAGGTAGAAGACACCCTAATAAAAAAATCATGCCGTAGACAGAGAAATTGAAGGCAGGCATACACATGTTGCATAAGAAAAGGGCATTCCATGAGATACAGAGCCTTCATTTACTTAGTTTATGGAATTTTTCGCCACAATAGCAGTGAGGTTGTGGGGATGTCAATGTTGGAGATTCCAGACCCAAATGTCTCAGCAACGATTGGATGGATTGTCATGAAATTTGGTTTCAGACATCAACCCCAGAGGATGTATCCTAATGACTGTGGTGACTCCCTGACTTTTCCTGTAGCGTCATCATCAGGTCAAATGATCAAATGTGTCCAATACAGCAAATGTTAGCATGCTTACACACTAAAGTATAATGGTGAACATGGTAAACTTGACCCACCAAACATCAGCACATTATCAGAATCAGAAAAAAAATGTGCACTGTCACTGTGAGCATGTTGACGTTAGCATTTAGCTCAAAGCAACACTTAGTCTATGTGCAAAGCCTTGTTATTTTCATAGTATTATTTTTCCAGTTTCACTTAGTTTTGTTTATTACCTTAACCCTCATTTTTGTAGTGTAAACAAACGGGAAAAAAAATGCTACAAATATAACAGCCCCTAAAAAGGTGTCCTTTCCTTTTAAACTGACAAAGCAAGGCAGAATTAATCTGAGCTGAAAGGTTTTATTTAAGTGTCTAATGTAGCAAACTAACGGCCTTAATAATGTGAAAGGGAGTCACTGCATCTCATTTAGTCCCATATTGAATAGCAGCTCAGGTGGTCATAAATATGGCTCTTGGGTGGAGGACAGGAAACTATTTTTTAAAAAAAGGTGGTCAAAATGGCAAATAGTTCTTTGCTTGTAAATCGTTGTGTGGTTTAAGAGATGAAACAGTTAACAGTGGACTTCTATTAGAATGTAAAGTGTATGAACAGCAGGTTTGCATATAAATCCCCAAAGCACTTTATCCTCGTGAGGAGTGTTCATTGTATATGTTTGATATATTTTTGGGATTATTACTGTATTGAAGATATTTATTTATTTTTGAAGTTTGTATAAAAAGCCATTACGGTGACCTCTTAACGCCCTGATTTATTAGTGTGATGGATCGACTGCATGTTTTCTTGGGGTACATCGACAAAGAGTGCCGCCATCTGTATAATAGGAACCAGCCCAACCAGATAACATGCATGTCAGTGCCAAAACTTGGCAGTAAACTCTGTGGACTGTTTGCTATTTCTTCTCTCTTGTGCCTGGTTCTCCAAACATTTCTTGTCTCACCAGTGGTTAAAAACTGTAGCTAAATTAGCATGTTACAGTTAACACTTTTTTTTTTATTATTCATTTTTTGTCTAATCCCACAAATTCTCTTTCTAGTTTATATCTCTTGAGTTTTGAGTTGATTTGCATGACTCCCTACTTTCCTTTGAATGGGTTTTTAAATTGTACATGATTATTGTCATATGGTGGGTTTGTGAAATGCTTTGTATTGGATTGCCTTAACCTAAAATTAATTAAAAATGACTACTTTTATAAAAGTTCTTGGAGCGTTATACTTTGATTTCACTGGCCGTGGTTGTAATTTGTCACTTTGAAGCAGCATTGATTAGGTTCATTTTTAAAATGGAGTCAGGCTGCTGTTTGCCGATAAACTGAGAGTACCAACTGCTCAAGGGAAAGTCGTCACAAACATTTAGGTTATTCATCACTTTCACAACATAAATCACCATGTAGGAATGTACAACAGTATAAAAGAAAGTGTTAAATTAGCCACCAAAGGCTAACTTGTTGCTTGATGAAGGTGGTTTTAAATCAACATTTTTAGCATTTTTCCCACTTCACCAAAAAGTCATTTTTAATACCATCTTTGAATCCACACAGGAGATTGTAAAAACCTATTTATATGAATAATTCCTTTGCGTATACTTCCGGAATGTCAACTGAGAATAAAAACATCCCTCTTCTTACTTTAAAAAGGAAACTGCATGTTTTGTTTTTGTTTTTAACAAACTTGGTCTGGTTCTTATTGTTCTTTTATAGAAACAACTGAGGACAGGATAAGACTTCTAAGTAATAATAAGTAATAATAATGCTCTTAATTTTCGCATCTCTGTTAGAAAAAGGGGTAGTTAATGAGACAACAGATGGTTGTTTTCAGGTCATTACAATTACTGTAAGATATTCAAGATTCAAGACAGAATTACAACCATTCTCTCTCCAAGTTAGAATTTGCAAACATCTCTTAATGAAAGGTTGTGTTTCCCTTTACCATAATCAGCCCTTATATCAGTACTACTGAAATCTGATTCCAGGTAGATTTATGCTCTTGACGATGCTCAAAGACTATCTGTAATGTACTAAATCAGACCAGATGTCCCTCATTTGCAGTTTGTTTTCGTAATCCTGAATTAATGATAGATTTGACAGAATTTCCAATAAATGTAATTTGTTAAATAAAAGTTATCACACTGCAAAAACACTGTAAAGCAGCTGAGAAATTAAAGGAAACAATAAAAGAATAAATGAGTGCAGAGACATTACGAGTGCATGTGAGCCTTTGGTGCTCCGCAGTAGGAATCTCTGCTAAGGCCAATTGAAGCGATTCCAGTGACTCAACGCTTAAGTAAGACACTTAATGTTGGTCAACCATCTGTGCACAGTTAGGCCCAATTCTTTCATCGCTCAATGTTCTCTGTATGCATTTTAAAATAACATCCATTGAACAACATGTTGAAGATTTAGTAAGTAAAGAACATTCATATGGTTCATTATATTTAAAGAGAAATGCTGTTCCTTTTAAAAAAGAAAACAAAAAAAAGACACACTTTTGAAAATGCAAATATGTTCTTACACTGAATTGCATTGTTTACCATCGCTCTCAATTGTCTTTGCAGGTTGTAATGTAGGCTAAGTACAAAACATAGAAGAGCGGTGTGGGTTTCCATGTTTCCTCCATGCCCCTCCCAACCAAGAGGGGGAGGAAACTTTATTTTACAGCTCACACAAGTTTTGTCCTTCTTAAATTCTTCAGTTTGCATTATGTTCTATCTTGTCTCAGCAGACTGTGGTGGAAGGAATGACAGCTGTCAGATCTAAATCAAGCCCAAAACTGAATGTAAATAAAAAAAATAAAAAATACATTCAGCTGACAGTAGCCTCTCAGCAGCATAGTACATGCTGTGAATAATAACATATACATACACATACATTCATCTCAAAAAAGTTCTCTCATTAAACATCCATTCATCTTATTTCTAAAAAACATGGTATATCCTGGCCCCATTTCAAGTGGAATTTACTGGCTGGAAGAAGTACACTTTAACTCACTCCAGAGATTTCTAGTTTCTGGGTCAAGAGGAAATAACAAGGTAGGGAAACAGTCATTTCTAAAGTTTTTCGATAGACTTTTTTTATACTTGACGAGTTACTGCACCACAGGCTGAGAGAATAATTCAGACAGGCTGAAACTAAAGAAAGATAAGCCAAATAACAATTGGATAAAAAGAAGGTATGCTGCACCGTGCATGCGGTCTAAGTCTACTTGCTAGCACAATACATTTTGAATGCATAGTTCTCAAAGAAGAACAACTTCTGGTTAAAAAGTAAACGACTGTCAAACATTCAAGAACACAAAATAAAACTGGTTTGCAACTACTTTTAATGACCAAAACATCCTTTTTTGGAAACATAATGCCACCAAATCACATGTCAAGCACGAAGTTCATATTAACTATACTGTGTCTGCAAAACATTCACTGCCAATGTTCTTCATTTCTGTGTGTCTGTGTGAACCGTTATGTTCTGCAACTAAAATGACAGGCGGTGGTCACAGGCAGACAGGAGCGCTGCAAGGAAAAGTTCAACATTATGGGAAATAAGCTCATTCCCTTTCTTGCTGCTTCTAATCTTTGATAAAATACAAAATACATGCATACCAGCACCGTTAAAGCTAACCAATTAAAATGTTATATTGTTTATTTAATCCATCAAAAAAACAAAAATAAAACAGTGGTTTTATACACGATTACAGTTAACGCTAGCTAACGAGTCAGCAGTCGACGTTTGCGTTTACAGTGAGTGAGCTGATGATAGCGTTTATGTTACGTTAAATTATGAGGAGTCAAAACTCTCCAACAGCTGAAAATATGTTACGAACGTTAACCACTTATTTACTTAGTTAATCGTCTTCGTCCTGTATGGGAAATAAAGCTGCAATGAGATTTTTCCATTGCATTTTGTCCTTGGCCATATGCTGAGCCTCTCCCCATAATAAGTGCATCTTGTCCATCAGCTCCTCTACCTTGGAGACACCAGCTATCAGGGCCGTTTCTAGCTTTTTCAAGGCACTATGCAAAATCTTGTTTTCCAAACCTAGTTGACCTACATCTCAAAACATTTCTGGGCCTTGGCAACACTTACAAGGCCGACAAAGACCTGGTGGAGAAACTTAAAAAAGCACATGTTTCTTCCCCGTCATGTCCAATTCCTGTGTCGACTGCTCTGTGACAGACCAGGAGATGGTCTCCATGAAACATGTGCAAGATGGCAAACCAGTCCATCATTTTGTGGACATTGTTTCATTGGAGCATGCCTACAGCCAAAGCATCCATGATGCCATACTTGTTGGTTTGAGAAATGTTGGCCTGACAGAGCAAGAATAGAACAGCCCAGATGGCTGATTTCGGCTGTGAAGGAGCATCTGTGATGATGGGAGTCCAAAATGGAGTGGAAGCTAAGCTGAAACAACTGTTTGCCTGGAGCTTCCAGTGCTTGAACGCATCAAATCAGACGGGACAAAAACGATGGGACAAGATGGGTTCCACACATGTTCAGGGCAGGGCCTTAGAACGTTTGGTGAAACTCAATCGACTCCAAACTTGCTACACTGCATCTTCAGACTGTCCTACACAAATGATCCAGACATAAGTTACTCTGGTTCACTTTAACAACCATGCTAGTGATCCAAGTGACAGGGAGGCCATGTTCCATTCATCGGTCGCTGACACAGTACAGGACAGTGATGTTCATTCACTTGGTATTGGCCGTTCTTCAGGAGCTGAAGCAGCTCAGCCTGCTGCTTCAGAGGGATGGACTGACTTGGCAGAAGTTCTCTGATTGACTACAAACGACAACACTGTCACAGAAATCCAGGTAATTTCATTTTAATTTATTTTGTTTAATGAAAATTGTTATTTTCAATGTGAATTGCTAAAACTGGCATTTATACAAGCCCAACATGTGGAAAAATGTAACAATAGTTTGTAAAAAAAAAAATATATATATATATATATATATATATATATATAGAAACACAAGTATATTGTGCTTTGATTATATTATGGGAAATATTTAAAATGAGGAAAATGTATGCCTTTGCAATATGGAAGGTTAGACATTTCCAACATCATAATACATATTCCATATATTATACACATTTTAAATATTTATCATAATCACAATATAAGTATATTAATTGTTATGGATTACGATGAGTAAATTTATTACAAAGTTCAGCTCAGCAGGAGTGAGACGGACAATCACACCTTCAATTCACTGAAGCTCCGCCTCATCAACAACCTGGGCGGGTTTCTGTCAGCACACTTTGGGCATCTTGTTTTACCTGTTATGTTTTGAATTATTTTAACTAATGATAATGCAGAAAATTAAAGATTTAAAATTTGGGATGGTCACATTTATTTTGGGATGGTAATTGTATTTTGGGACGGTTCCAGGAGGATGGTGAAAAAAGTTAGTCAAGAGCCCTGCAGACATCCTTGTATCTTGCATTCTCTCACCTAAACTAAATTTATCAATCAATAATTAAAGCTTATTAGGTTCATAGTTTTAAACCAGGACCTTCAGTATTTGGATCAAGTAGCTTGTGAAAAACTAAGGTTAGCCAAATGTAGTTAACCGCTGTTAAATGTGATACGATTACTGGTCAATATTAAGTATTGGATTAGACTTGGATTGGGGCCATAGAAAAATGTTTTGGTACATCCCTAGTAGGCTAATGTACTTAAAAAGATTAGGAATACACAACATTAACTCAGAATCTCACATCCCAAATTGTAATGAAGGCAGCTCTCTACAAGGTTTCCCCCACAGCTTATACTCAAGCCACTAAAGTGTTTAAAAAAAAAAAAACTCAAACAGTTTGCCACATCTATTTTAGTTCAGCCAGATTTGCTCTTTGCCCTTACTGTGTTGTAATGCAAGGCGGGCATCAAACAACACTTGTGCTTTGGCACAGGACAGCAAGCTGGCCTTTCTGCAGCAGCTCTGTGGTCATACTCAGGGGCCGCTGTTGTGTCTATAGTCTCCCACACATGAGAATGATGATGGCAGAAGCAGCTGGGATGTTAACAATTATCTGACCACTGGCAAAAAAGAGATGTTATACGACTTGGCAGTCGTTTGAGTCATCAAATGAGTGGCTAATATCACATATGTTCAGCTGAATTAAGCCCTGAGGCCCCTAACTGAGCCCCGAACACACATTCTCAGCAGTCAAAGACACAGAAATGCCATACTACAGATGTCTCAGCCAATAAGTAAATGAAAAAAATGCCTTGACTGAACTAACCTAACTAATTCTATGATCAATCAGCTGGGCAAACATCTTTCTGCATCTCAGGCTGATGTCAAACTCCAGTTTTTTGTAAAATACCCAAAAGTATTGCAGCCAGCCATCTTATTGATGACCTATCCAATAACAACATATTTAAAATGCTTTACAGATTCTAACTCCAGTGGGACACACTCAGTGTGTGCTGTTGATTCTCTTTTAACTTCAGTGCTTTTACTACTCGACCTGAGCACAGTATTTGTCGGCCATAACATTCCTGCATCATCACCATCATCACTCATGTTATATGCTGGGCCCTTGCAAGCACAGACACAAGTTTAATCATTAGCGTAATTAAAAAATAGTTAGTCACTATAGTTAACAATGATATGACCACAGACAACACTTAGTAGAGCAACAGTCTGATTAAGCTGTTTACACGATTACAGAAAGTGACAAATCCCCATGATAATCCTTTTTCATGAGTGAAGCCTTTATTATGCAGAAAGTTTTTGCTAAACGTGTTTGCTGTCCCAGCCTGTCTCTTTTATGTCTCCCACATCTGCCCTCTAGATGTCCCACAAGCGGTTTAGAAAGTTGATGAATAGATGGATGTTCGAGCGTAGACGACAGTCACCATCTCGTCATTTGTCAGATTGTCGATGCTGTTGTCAGTCTGTTATAAATATCCTACCTGCCCATCACAGACTACGCTTTTTAGTTTTTTTCATGTCTGCTGTGTCCTTTGTTTGTGCCCAAGTTCTTTGCACCATCAATTGCTCCCCGTCTCCCTGACTATCTTTAAAAAGGTGGCACATGCACATCTTTTTGGATGAGGACACCAAATGAGGATAAGTGGGAAGCAGCAGTCCTGAGGGAGTTCAATGATGCGTAAAGATTAATGAATTACTGCATTCAATTCGACCAGAAGACCTCACAGTGCTCTTGTCCTCCTGGCTGCTGCAAACTTACAAGTTTAGTCCCGATGGCTACAGCATAGTGAAAAAACTGCAGATACAGTCATTTGAGGTCAGGCTCCTCTGTAGGGGAACTAGCTTCACTGTGCTCACTATAAAGCGAGGAGTTCAGGAGTTTCATGCAGCCTCTCACAATAGGAAGAGTCAGGGGAGGTGATTCACACACCTGGTAAGGCTGTGCAACCTTTGAGGGGGCGTCTAGCATGACCTACATACAGAGGACCTTTGGGGTAGAACCACATGCGAGTTGGTACTGAAGTAGTTTGTGGAAGTTTTGGATATAACACTTGACAGGGAGTGCTGAAACAAGGCAACAATGTTTTGTGTTTATGTGTAACTTTGCAGAGCAACAGATCAGCTGGTTGCCGGATTAACTGGTGACCTTTGTCTGAACGCGTCTTTGTGTACTGATGGTTGCGGAAGAAAAAAAGAGAAAGTTTATTTTAATAACTTTGATTTTATCAACTATATGTGGTTTGTTGACAGAAAACTGAGCATATGATGAGAAACATTTACAACCACCTTTTGAATATCAAGTAAAACAAAAAGTTTCAGCTAAAATCGGCTCCAATTTAAGACATTTATTCTATTTTAGTGACACATGCAGCTAAACGAATAAGGATGTTTTTTTTGATTTGCCATTTGAAAAGGGCACTTGTACCTAGACAAAAAGGGCAGTAGCTTTCGTCCCCCAATTCAGGCAACTAACTCCATGTGAGATAAGATATCATAAACAACATAATACATGTGAGGTGACAGAGAGGTCACAGTGTCTGTAGGTATTCAACTGGGCCACTGAAGCAAAACAAGTTACAGTCTTGCATATATATATATATATATATATATATATAAATAAGACCAACATTCAAAAATGTCTCCATGTCAGAAAAACACAACGTGTAGTTCTTTTCCAAAAATCGAAATCAAATCCACAGTTCCCCGCTTTCCATCTAATTATCTGGAGGTCGAAACTTCAGGATTTTTAAAAGAGGAAAGGAAGTGCAAGCTGTGATGAGAAAAGGATAATTAGTAAGAGCAACAACAAACAACTAGTGATGACAACTACGTTTCTAATCCTTGAGAACTAACGTACTTAAAAAGTATGCGTCTGTTTCCTCCAGAGAATCAACAAACAAAAGTACAAAATTAAAAGACGAGCCCCGATCTTTACCATCAAAGATAAGTTGTTTGTCAATCATAGTCAAATCTGTGCTCAATAATAATGAGCTGTACCTGAACCACTGCACAGGAATTTGAATTCAAAACAGAAAATATAGTGTATATAATGCTCATTGTTACATGAAATATTTCAGGATATGAACATTGTCAAGGAAAATTCACAAAAGTGGGATCTGTATTGTTTTCAACAAAAAAATATAGTTCCTTCATCCTTAAAATACCCATCTGAGGTACCAACAACAAAAACAACGATATGTCAATTGTATGATGGATGACAATATGTGGTTAGAGGATCTAAGTGATTTAGGATGTAACATTTAGTTAACTTCATACATTGTTATTAGTACAGAAAACACACATGGAAAATGTATAAAGAGTTGATATTTGGTGGCCCTGACATCATCACTCCCCACAAGAAAGCAACGAGCTCAGCACAGCTCAGCAGAGACTGGGGAGTGACAAAAATAAACCACATTATTAGATACCGATCTCAACACAGTTATTAAATGGAATCTACAATTTGTGGACCAGAAGCCAGCCGTAATGTGCCCGATCCCAACATAGCACATCAGACGACTAAAGGGAATACAGCATCGAACTAATGAATTGAGACGGATAAATCTGAACCCAGCAATTCATCTGATGTGCAGCAGCAAGCTAAGAACATGTCAGATATGCAGCAGATAATCATTAACTTACAGTAGATATATGCAAAACACAACAATGCGCAAATGAAATTCCACGCCCATCAAAAAGGTCTCTTCTTGTGATGTGTTATGTGGTGGGATAAGCAGAGCACCAGCAGTACTTATCCTCAGCAATGAGTGCAGGTGAGTGTATCAGCGGAGTAGACAGGAGCTCAGCAGTTAACATTAAGAATTGTAAAGCAAACTGACACATTGACCTACAACCTTTGAGTTGAAATATTTTCTGTAACACTTAAAAGTATGTGGAGGGAAATTGTTGAGTTCCCCATAAAGCCAATATAACAAGGGAACAGGTAAAGTGCATTTCTGAAGGTGAGTACACTGATAATGATATATGAACAATGAGACAATAGGGTCCATCCCTAAAGCCAATGAATATTCAACGTTAACCTCTACCTGCGACCTGAATTTGCAGCGAGCTAATAGAAAATTCACAAAAAAAAAAAAAGAAAGGCATGTAACCTGACGGGAAATCAGTTCAGCCCATAGCTCACAATAGCCAAACATGAATATGTATATCTCAAAATTAGGTTAATTAACAGCAGGGACGCTGTACATTCAGGAATCAGACTAATGTGTCAAACAACAAATAAGATCGTGCAATACAACAAGCATACCAATGCAGTGTATTAGCAGCAGTGTATTAGCAGCAGTGTATTAGCAGCGGTGTGAGCAAAACTTTGCAGCCAGAAGACGGCAAGACATCACAAGTTGATCTCAGAGAAACAGCCTCACATTGCCAAACACACAAACCTCACAAAGACCAACAGAACAGAGCCAGAATGACGTGTGTGAGAATAATCAATATATAAGCTGTTACAATGTGCCTTATTGTGTCCTTATTTAGAAGTATTAAATGTGATATGAAAAATGTTATTGAATTAAGTGACTACGCATAGTATAGTGGCCAACCTACTGTGAAATAAGAAGCAGTATTTGTAAACTGTGAAGCGGAAGAGTACACCACCTAAAAGGGTGACAGAAGATCTGATTGGAGCAGAGAAGCGCTGAGAGGCGTGGCCACACCTATGTGCCAACAAGGGGCCAATAGGACCTGGCCCCAGCCAACCAATGGGAGAAGACTACACCTGAAAGGCGGCGGGTATAAAATGTGTTGTAAACAAGAGATCGTGGCCGTTCTGTGGATCTGTGAGACAGAGGAACTACTTAAATGTGGTCTGTGGACAGTGAAATGGGTCCTCAGCTGAGTACTTTTGTAATGCGTATCATATCATCATCGAATAAATACAATTAATATGAAGAGAAGTTTTCTGAAATTGATTTCTATGCGTCTCTATTTCTAAATAAAAGAGCTGTCACTTTTTCAAAGTGGCCACACGGCACAAAACCCAGAGAACTCCAGATTCTGGCTTGAAGTAAAGGCCAAACAGTCCAAATACCATCAAAAGAGCAGATGGGGGCGGCAAAACCGAGATTATTCCAACTCAAATCTTCTTGAGGCCACATGAACAGGTGGCAGGTTAGCTCGCTAGCTAATGACCTGCACCTGCAGCAATTGTTTGCATTAGAGGCTAAGTGGCAAAGGAGCAGTGCTGCAGCGGCACGCGACCACCTGAGTGTTACAGGATGTGCAGTGTAGCAGCAGCTGTAGTCTGAATTGTCTTAGCGACAGTGGTGTGAGGAGTACTCAGTTACTTTACTCAAGTAAAAGTAATAGTACCACTGTATTTACAAGTAAAAGTAGGCTAATGAGTATTTTCATATAAATTAACTTAAGTGCCATTTCAGAATGATATATATTATATAGTTGGGTTATAATTATTGATGTATTAATGTGTACATCACTGTATTGTTGCAGCTGGTAAAGGTGGGGCTAATTTGTAAAGGACCTATACTGCTGAGTAGCTTGTGAATATTCCCTCCTAGGATCAATAAAGTCTCTTGTCTTGTTTTATTCGGATATAATACATCATGATTTATTTGATGTTGATTATATTTTCTATAATTAATCTAAATCTGCAAAGTAACTAGTAACACAAGTTATCAAGTAAATGTAGTGGAATAAAAATATGAAAATGCAATATTTGCCTCTGTATTGTTGTGGAGCAGCAGTATAAAGAAGCAGAAAATGAATATAGCCTACTCAAAGTACAAGTATCTCAAATTTCTACTTAAGTACAGTACTTGTAAATGCACTTAGTTACGCTCCACCACAGCTCAGCAGGCTTCACTCCATTATTTCTGCACTTGTGGAGTCAATAACAGCAGAAGAAACAGACACAGTGGCACACAAAGATATAAATTATCTTTTTTAAAGGAATAAATTATAAATTTAGGATGGAATATGAGTCAAAAAATACTATTTAAAACCAGGCGCATGTGCTTTTGTAAACAACATAAAAGATGACCAGTGCAGAAGTGCAATGAAGTGGAATAATGCAGAGTGACATGCAGGGATCATTTGCTGGTGCCATCAATGGAGGAAAAACAAAAACACCTGCAACTATTGATCAGTTATTTCATTGCACAGGGCCAGAGGAGAATATCCCATCTAAGCTGGAAATAATTGAAAGCCTTTCTTCTCTGGCATCTCCTTGTCTCTGATTCAAAAGCCACAGTAACGACTCCCTTTGGCCCTACAATGTCATATGCAGTAAACACACCAATGCCGCTGGCAGCAGCGCTCCCACCATCCTCTGTCAAACACCACCAGCCTCATTTTATGGTGGCAGACATGTCACATGTCCTTACCACAGCTATACTGTGGCTGCTCTATAATATTGTCTAGGCTGCCTGTCTTAGTTGTTTTGCTAACCATCAGTCTGTTTTTTTATCTTTGGATTTGTTTGCTGACTTACTAGCTTCTCTGTTGAATCTCATTCTGCCTTGTACGACACTTGAGCCTAAAATCACAGCATTAACTTTGACTGTATGTCAGAGGAAAGGATCGAGCAGAGAGACTCTGTACGTAATGTATTGTGGCGTCACAACTGTATCTATTGGGTGCTTTATCGAAGTCCTTTCATTTTCTTTTACTTTTCTTTGCATTCATTAATTTAATTGTTATATTAAATGTGGGCTTGTGAGGCAATTAAAGGGAAATTCAGATTTCAGTTTTAAATGTAAGACCAATATTTTGTCAAACATTTGGCCACTGTATATTAATATTCTGTGTATAGTTGATTAAATCATCACCTTCAAATGTTATTTATTCAATGTGTATCAAGCACCTTCATGTCATCTATCAGGTTCTCGAAGATTTGTGTGCTGTTGCTATTATGTTGCAAATAGACACACCAAAGTAAATCCCCTGTGATCTCCTTATGTATAATGCAGTTTATGATACTTAAGCTTATATATTGGCACGATAACCTGTCACGCCCATTGGATTTATAGGATAGAACCTCTTCCTGTTTCAGTGGATGAAGTGTGGGATAACATTTGGGTACATGAGTACATGAGCTTTGATGTTTATTTCATCTGCGATCCAATGTTCTGAGTGTGTGCCGTCACACTGACTTTAGCGTATGAGACAGCTCAGGAATGAGTGTGACATCCCTGCTGATTATCCTGGTGCACATTTCCTAATCAAGACTTCATTCTTTCCAGGAGAGATGGAATTGGATGACTGGGCAACCCAATTTACATCTTATTTTCTGACATTACAGTGTACAATGTGAGGAAGAAACATGTTCTTTCGTTGTTTTCGTCTTCTCATCTTTCGTCAGCTGCGAGGGAAGTGCCAATATAAGACATATTTTTGACGAGCATAATCTGGACCCGTTACATGCTTTTAAACAACACAGCTGGTCTGTAACATAACCTCCTTAATCAAATTGGTTCAGTGTGGATCCAAAGTTCGACAGGTGGAGGAGGGTAAATAAAGTGCGTGCTGATTAGTGATCAGCTCCTGTATATAGAGAGGGAGAGGAATACAAAACAGTGCAAAAATATATGAACTGAAAGGAGCCTAGAGAGGAAGACCCTAAGACATAAGGCTGTTCCCTAAGTATGTGCTATTTGACTTGACCAGAGGGAACCAAAACACTTGTTTTTAAATATAAAGCATTACAATTCAGTCTCACTTTCAGTTGGTGTGATGCAGTTTGTGACGCAATTCACAATCTGGGTTATTATTATTAGTTTTAGTTCTAGGATTATGAATTATGACAGCGATACAGCAAGATACACTCTTAATCCCCTTGGAGTATCAACACTGAATAATTGATTTGTCATCTTTGGTCTACACTACGGGTCACTGCACAAAGGTAAAAGCATACATGCATGTGCAAAATTGGTTCAGCTTGTAGTTGAGTGACTGTCGGATGGAGATGTACAAACACCTCACTGGTAGAGAATATACCAGCCACTTTGATGGTGGAAAAAGCTTGTTTTGTGTTACTGTGGTCTTCTGGTGCTGCTTGTCTATGCATGTCATCATCCTGATATTTGTGCACACCGGGCTCTAACATTTACGAATGAACAGCAGTTGTGTTATAATTAGAAATGTGAATAATTCAGATGCTGCGGAAAAAGTAGAATTGTTTTAGTGATCAACTTCATTTTATTTTCAGTCACTGTGTGTGTGCGTGTGTTTTAACCAGGGTGAGGCAGCACGCAGCAAAGATCAACATTTGGTGAATGTCGCCATCTTGTGGAGGTTAGCCTGTACATACAAATACACGAATACAGTGTCTTTATGTGTGTGTGTGTGTGTGTGTGTGTGTGTGTGTGTGTGTGTGTGTGTGCGTGTGTGTGTGCGTGGTGCATGTATGCACACGAGTTTGACCATCCCTCATGTGATCATTCGTCAAATTTGGGTCAAACTGTTTTACTTATAATTTATGTAAAATGTATTTTATTTAAAGCTAGTAAAGTTTAAGAATAGTGTATTATAAAAGTATTGAGTTAATTCCACTGCTAGCCTGGCTTTAAGAAAATTATGTTGACACTGCTCTATATAGACTTGAGTTTCCCTGATGAGATAAAACAGAAATGACAATAACATACGGGAGGAGTCAGCAGCGCCTGATTCAGTCTATTGGATCCCTGTGGCTGTCACTATGAATGTGAACTACTGTTTCCATGTCTTTCCAAAAACTCTGTCCTTGCATCTCTAATTTAAACAACAACATGAGCCCATACAAAAGTATTTCATTTGAGTTGTAGAGATGAACATTTGGAGCTGCATTGGCAGAATGACAGAAATGTTGCCTTTGCAATGGTTATCAGTCCCCAGACCTCAGACTGAGGCTCCAAGTAGTTCATTACAGTTAATTGTAAGCAGGTGGCGTTGGTCTGGTGCCCCAGGTGTACATCAGTCTCTAATTAGATGGCTAAAATCAGTGAGCTTTATGTCCTGTAAACGATTGTACAGTAATATGTGTTCATGCATGACTTATAAATGTAACACATTGCAGGAACGAGACATGCATTAACAAATATTAGCTTACAACACACTAGAAGTTCGATAGGCCTATTGATTAGATTGTCCTCGCATCAATGTTGAGCTATATAGCTATATATAATCAGTCCAACTGAGCCAACAAATAATTGGCCAAATGTTATCATCATTCAGCTCATCCTGTCCCTTTACAAGCTTTTAATTGGATCCAATTTGACCTTAAAGCCAGTGATAGAAGTTTCACTAAGGACACAGTGAACAATCTATCATGGGCATGTGGTTGAAGTCATGCTTGCATTGCCACTTTTGGACGACTATATTCCAACCAATAACTACAGATGCAATCCGTGGTTGACGCTATGCCGTTCACAAACCGGAAGTTCAAGAGTAACCAACCCTTTCTGCGGCTGCGCGCGCTCGATCAGATGTTGAGCAGCAATGGCTCCAAATGCGGAGACTGTCGAGTGGCAGACAATTCAAATTATCAAATATCTGCTTCAGGACGAGGACGAAGTAGGAAATCGTCAAGCACTTTTTTCTGAGTTGGACGTTGACGGTCCAGCAGAAAGCAACGGTTAGTTTGTTTTCTTCTGTCCGTGAATGATAGAAAGTGTGTGTGAGATATCAGCTGTATTGTAGGTTAACTGTTAACGTCAGATACCGTAAGTGGACTTTAGTAAGGTGCTAAACGAGAGGTCGAAGTGGTGATATTTTGGTTTTACTAGCCTGTATAGTTCATTTTTCATTCATTTTTTGTTCTATTACAGGCGATTGTGTTCAAGCGGGCGCGAGACAATGTAGCGTTAACACAAAGCCGACAGCATATATAGGCCTACGCAAGAGTAAGGACGCAAGGACATTTCGTCCATTGTTTCTGTTTTTGAACATGTAAATAGGGGACATGTTACACTTGTGTGCTACAGGCAGAGCACCACGGTCCTTTACGTAGCTGTTGACCTCTCTGTCAGAACCTGCTTTCCTTTGTTGTTGTTGTTGTTGTTGACAGGCTAGGTGGGCTGATACACCCCCCTTATGTACCTTATAGGCAGGCCTACAGTACAGTCAATAGAGATATTTAGCCTGCTGTCACTTACTGTTAAAACTTGACATTATGTATGTTATATCATTTTGTTTTGTTTTCCTCCAGATGACGATTTTGACCCAGTTTTAATAGCTGATAAACTGAGGAGTGTAGCTGATGCCCTGAATGAGGAAGTCAAATTCAAAGCTGCACTGACTGACCTGAAGCGAGCAGCAGCACAAGAGGTACACACACTAAAAATGCTTTATATTTATTTTTTATTTCTATTCTTACTTTATATACTTTTTATTACGTATTTTAGATTCCTTTTTCTGTTCATCTGTACTTATGTATGTCCTTGTGCTGCTGTGACACCAGCACGTACCCCCTGGGGATCAACAGAGGCGTATCTTATCTTATTTTAAATTATTCCATCAATGGCATTCACTGGATCAGAGGCTATGTACATTATTTATGGGTAAAGGAAGCACTGCTTGCTTTCTACCTGTTGTAGCCAAGATGTAGCAGATTGTTGTTGACAATTTCTTTGTGTAAACGTGTGTCCGACAAAAACTATTGACTCGTTACACAGTTCTTCTGCCTGTATTTTAAAATCTGGTGTTTTTCAGATACTTTTGTGTTTTGTACTGCATGTTCAGAATTAATGTGAACCAGCACACAGTTTTAAAATGGAACAAAAATAAAATTTTGGACTAGATCCAACATTAAGTGTGTTTCCAAACTTTGGGAGGAGGTTGACTGGAAAATTCTAGTTGTAGTCAGGACCCATCTTAATGTCTGCTATGATGTATTTTGTACTGAATTTGCTCTATGATATCTGGACCTCTGTGTCATCTCTCCCCAGACCATAGATACAGCGTTTAGCCTCAGCGTGGAGGCCATATGCCAGACTCATGTCTCTCAGAAGGGTGAAGTGGCTTCAGAGATGCAGCTCATCAAGGCATCAGTGGCCTTTGGACTTTATGTCAAAAAATCTTCCCCAGAGCTGAAAAATAAAATCCAGAGCGCCATGGCTGCATTCCTCACTAGGCGTGTGGGCTCATGGGTGACCCAGCAAGGTGGATGGGTAAGAACAATTTTTTTATATTTTCTAAATTGCGATCACTTGCACAGGTCAGGAGAGCTGGAAAACCAAGATATAAAAGGTAAAGGAGACTCGATAGGTTTCTGATGAGATTAGAGGTTAATTGTTGTGAGGGTAAATGTTTATAGCCCTTTGCACCTCGTGAGTGTTCATATTTATGACATCAATTGTTATACACCAAACCCAGTGGTGCAAATATTGCATAACCTAAATTATGCCAGTCCAAGAAGGTTACCTTTCACATTGTGCTACCACTGACATTTATGTGCAATAACAGAGATGTTTTACACAATATTCACAATAGTACATGTGATGCGAGTTTCTTTTTCTTTTCATACCGCTCACTCAATTTACAAGAAATGAGTCTTTAGTCAAAGGGCTTCCTCGTTCATTTTCACCACGCTCGATTGGACTTCGAATGAATGAAGCAATACTGCATTGTGACCTTGTGTCGTCGTGCCAGTTTCTTTCCTATAAAACGAAACTGCACTGAACTGAATTTGTTTAACCACCAGCACTAGGCAGATTTGGCTAGACCTTTCTACCTTAACTTTACAGAAAATGTCAGACAAGCTTATAAACCACTGCTGGTTTTATCAACCACTGTGAACTGTGTGTTTTGGTGTCTGGGAAGCCTTACTCATGGATCTAATATTGAAACTGCACCTACTGAATCATATTTCTTTATAATCACTAGTACCTGAAACAACACAGTGCTACCATAAAACATTTTCTTTAGTTTGAATGCTCGATTTAATGTGTATTGTTAGTCATTTTAAAAACGGAAAATTAACTGATGTATGACACTACGTTGAAATTTGTATTTGTTTCTACTGTGCTTGTATCCTGTATTAATACGGCAACCGACTTTTAGTATATATATTTCAGTACAAAACTACAGTGTTTTGTAATGTAAGGTTTCATCCACACATCGAAGAACCATGCAGTTACAACAAGAATTATACCAGAGCTACATCTGCACCCTTACGTTGTAGTTCTGTTTTAGGTCCCATGTCCAGTTTCGTTCTGAGTGACAGAGTTTTGACATACTGTAATTGTGTGTTTGTTTTTTTTGTTTCAGGACAAAGTGACAAACATTTCAGACTGAATTTTGCCAAACCAGCCTCGCTGTAATGAAGTGTGCTCGCCTGAACAACAATATTTCACCAGATGACTTTGTGGAGCCACTGTATCAGTCTGTAATCTGTGATATAATTAAAGGTTCTATTATCATGGAGTCAGGCACCTTATCACAAACTGAACATCTTGATTAGAATTTGAGTTTCTGTTTGAGACAATCTGCACCAACCAAGCAAGTGGACGTCACAGGTTAATGCAATTTCGTGTGTTTTATGGGAGTTGTTAAACGGGATTGCAGCTGCCGTTGAGACAGTTTCACTTCCTGTTTACTTGCATTATTTGATTAAAAAAACTAAACGCAAAAAAAAAAAAATGCACTAATTAAAGTGATTGCTCCAATTTTGTGTATTTATTTTTGAATGAATGTGGGTTCAATGGTGTTTCTGCAATTCTCACTAAATGTAATCAATTTAATATTCATTTTAATTATTTATTTTGTGGATGTCTATTTGCTTGCATTCTTATATACACACACACATGGCCATCCATATGTGTCTAAACTGTGTTCTCTCTATCAGGATATGCCATTATGGGGGCTCATAAGTACTTGAATGTGTTTTCTGTTGCTTATTTTTTCGAAAATATATATATGGGTATTTTAATGTCTTAAGCTATTTAATCTCAATTTTCTTTTCAAAACAAGTCTGAATGTCTTAAGCACAGTTATATTTGGCATATTCTTCAACATTTTAGACAATGCCTGCAGTGTTAACATTGAGTGAAATGTTTAAAATGACCCAAGGTTCAAACCCAAATGTCATTTTATTTGTTTCCAGTTTGTTGACAGCTAGTGGGACGGATTTTGTACATTTGGAAAGTTAAAGATGTATTGGTACAAAACAGTGCTTGTGCACTTATGTGCTGGATTGAAACAACACAAATACAACAAATAATTTATATGAAATGTTTCATAGGCAGCTTGTTAAAAACCTGATTAAAATGGGAACCTTCTGTTTTTTTGTAATTTTTTAATGATTTCAATAAAAAGTGAAACTTTGAAAATGGGTGAATTATTATTAATTCTGGATATTTTTACATAATTCAAACAAGCATGTTTTAGCATTATATAAACAACGCAATATGCTAAGAAGTCAAATGTTCCATGCAAAAATGCTACAAATACAAGCTTATTTTAGTAAGATGTAATAGTTGTGGTGCAGTTTG
>CALSBV010011423.1:8042334-8056962 GCA_943590825.1 Bovichtus diacanthus
GTGTATGATGAAATTACTGTAAGTAGAAATGTTTTTATCTGATACTGACAGTCACATGTGTTGCATATCAGTTATATCTTTGTTCACCAATACTGGATCACAGGAAAAACATACAGCAGTAGGAAAATATTTAGGACAGGTTAAAAGACATTGGGACTAGTTACTTCCTAACACTTACAAAGCAGGTCTTTATCATAGTTACACACATAAGATTAGAGAATGAAGTGTTATTTGTTCTAAACCTGGTAGTACAGAGACCTGAACCATTTTGTATATGAATCTCAATATCCTTTTCCAACATGCAAGAAAAATTGTATCTTGCTTTAAGTTTTAAACTCTCCAACGCCCTGTGTTGCCTCATATGTAGTTTCACTGCTGAGCAGTAACCAGCAGAGTGCAGCACTGACCACTTTCAATCACTAGATGCCAGTGTGAAAGATGCCACCCATATTAAAGCCAGCCAGAGCAACACAATATACATGGAGGCGTTTTTGATTGTAAGGCTCCAAATGTATATACCAGTTATCTTCTTTTTGTAGAATGTATGCTTTGCTGGAATTGTATTTAAAAAAAAAAATAAAGTTTGTGTTTTCCTGTTTTTTTAAAAACATTTTCCATAGTCATGATGACAGAGGCTACCGCTCTGTGGCTGCGGCTCACACTGGGCATCTGATTGTAGGTTTTCACCTATTTGAGGAAGGGGGAAAGTCAAGGGTGCTCGTAAATATGTGAGAAATTCTTGCCGACAGTCTTTACACAACACATGCCTAACACTTTCTTCACAGAACAATTCATTTTAAATAACATACATTTGCGTGTATTCATTTGAAGTATACACGGCCATTGCATTCTTGGCCTGTAGCAGATATTCACGAGCACTCCCAAAGTCGAGCGGTTTGCACAGTCACACCTTTCTCTGTGCTGTCGTTTGGCAGTCTGCACCAACTCCACACTAACTCTGTGAGACATGGCGGGGGAGTTCTGGACCAAGCAAACCACCAGGGATGAAACCAACTGGGAGGCAGTTACACAGCTTTACAGGGTGAATCTCTGACCCCAGAAAGAGCTGGAATCCTTTTTCTCCATTTATAGGCTTGATATTGTCAACATTCAATGCCTTTAAGTCTGTTCCCATTTAAAAGTACCATACCCAGGGGGCTTCATTTAGAATAAGTACAAACACACCTCGTTTATACATGGCAAAATCTACACATAAACATGCAGCAATTCCCAAATAAAGATTAATGGACCTTGAAGAAATGTATCACACAATGAAGCTTCAGTTCATTGCCATAAAAAAACATACCTGTACCTTAATATTCTTGCTAGCATCTGCGCACTCTTGTCTTTGTTGTACCCAAATGAATGAGATTCTTGTGATATTTTTTGACTCGTCAAAGCAGGTGGAACCAATAACATTAACGAGGGCTCTGCTGCAGTAAGTAATGCAGCGCAGTGCAGCAATTAGTGATGTTATTGGAGACACCTGTGGCAGTCAAAATGACTGCTGTGAAAAAAGTCTATTCAATTTACATTGTTTAACTGCATATAAGTTTGATAAAAAAATCAATTAAGATCTTTGTAATGTCGATTTATATGATCAAATGTAAAAGTATTTAATAATGTGTTTAGAAATGTGTGTTTGCATCCTGCAGTGATAAGACTCACAAACTTGAAGATTGTGCAGCCCTCTGGGATAAACCTGTGACTTCAGGCTATAGACAGAAACTTGACTCATCTCATCTGTATGAGTGGATTTTAAAGAAAGAGTGAAAGAGCGAACAAAAAGCGAAAGAGATATTCTGTTTTTGAAAATTGAGTAATGATCTTGTTGCGTTACAAGCCACACATTTCTGTCGAATTTCTCGATAACACCTGTCATCAAATTCTTCGTCAGAGTCCATAATGAAAGGAACTTTATTTTCTTTCTCTACTGTTTCATGTAAGTGTAATTTCAAACAGCACAGCAGTTAACATAAACGGAATTGACACAATGTTTACAGCCGAGATTAAGAATCCACTTGCCGTGTGATGGCTCCATCTATTGACCCATTTATTCACTTATTCACCATATTAGCACGTATCTGAACCTCCAGCACTTGTTTCCGAATAACAGTGTCTATATATACAATATCTAAGCTATAGATTTCCTTTTGACATTTTTAATGTACATCTGAGAATATTGCACAAATCATTTTTCATTTATCACACTGGTTCAGTCAAAGTAAACAGATCAAAACTTAAAGCCACTATGTGCAGAATTAAATAAATTGTAAAGTGGTAGTATCAAAAAAGACAGTGTGTTAGACATGTTCAACCCCATTCCCCGCACATAGATTGAGGAACTTGAGGAAACCAAACAAATGTCGCTAAAAGTGACACACATTTCTCTTCAGAATAGTCTAATTTCCGTACAAAGAAACACATAGGGGCTTTAAAAGCATTTCACAGGAGCATAATGTATTAAAAGAATCACATGGAAACATTACAAGAGTGGTATTGAAAATACAGTGTGTGTGTGTGTGTACTGTATGTTTTAACACACTGTGCCAGTTAAGACAGAGATTAACAGGGTCATATTAACTGGCCTGTTTATTTGATTGGAAAGCATCACGGTGGCCTTGATGTTGACCTCCGCAGAGACGTAAACTCTTGATGAGTTCCTCAGCTGCACTCTCGCCTTCTGGATTCCTTGTAAACAGAATAATACTTCCATCCTGACCCAGCTCACGGCCTCACACCCTCACACTCATAACCTCCTCACTGATTCACACATGTGCAGCTCTCTCTGCCCAGTGACAGTAGATCAATGTTTTCCCACAAAAAATGGCCTCACACCACTGATGGCTTTACCTTCGATACAGAGAAGCACAGAGACAAAGTGAGATGCTGTTTCTGTCATAAAGAGTGGATTCTGATGCTTCCACCTGCTACAGTAATGCACATACATCATATTAAGTTTAAATCAGGGCTCACCATATGCTGTTATATTTTTTGATTTACTCTCCTGTCTCCATTTGTCTAACAATGACAATTTATTTAATTCTGCACAAAGTGGCTTTAAGTTTTGATCTGTTTAATGAGATGCTTGTGTGTATTTTCTCAATCTGCCTACTCAATCAACAGCTGTAAAATGATGTGTCAGAGATTAACAGCTGTTGGTTGAGTGACGGAATTTTATAGAGTATCTCCTTCTAACATTTCTACATATATTAATTACATACAGTATGTATTATTGTCAGCAGTCCTGTCTCAACCTATATCTTCATGTCGAATCTCACTCATGTTAAAGGGCAACACTGGTCGGCTTAATTCAGCTCCGTAACTGAAATGACAG
The DNA here is from genome assembly GCA_943590825.1 of Bovichtus diacanthus. Lineage (NCBI taxonomy): Eukaryota > Metazoa > Chordata > Actinopteri > Perciformes > Bovichtidae > Bovichtus > Bovichtus diacanthus. The sequence continues at coordinate 8,045,672 of CALSBV010011423.1, forward strand.
AGAGGATGTGAAGACGCTACATTGACATACCTACTTCGTCACAAATAAGCGGGGGGAAATGTGAAAAGGTGAAAACAGCTGCTAGTAGCGTAAAGAGCCTTGTGAAACATGTAAAGTAGAGGTACATTATTGGGTTGAAATGATTATCACCCAGATAAAATGAACCTTATTGGATGAAGGAGCTCCAACATTCTTTAGATTCACAATCCTGTAGCTTCAGTTATATAGTTACTAATAGGGGTTTTTACCATTGTCCATGTCCACACATATTTAAAGAGGAGTATCAAGTACATTTTCTTCTTGCATGGATGCTGTTTTCAGCTACAACTAATAGCTAGTTCTGTTCAGTCTTTCTTTCAGTCAAATGTTCTCAACTACGTCAAAAAACACATCTTCACATGGGCTGGATTGCACCACACATCTGTAAGGGTGGTGAGTCTAATGAGTTACTGTGCAACTGACATTAGATCCTGGGTTGTAATTCAAAGTGAGTCAATTAAAAAAAAAATGTATCCATGCAGCCAGTTTACAGTACATCCTGTGTCCTGGTCCATCTCAAAGCATCAAGTTGGTTGCGCAAACTTCCTGTTTGTCCAACGCTGCTTTACCAGATTCACACAATGCCTTAGTTCCTCTTCATCACATTTTCTGTCCTTAAGGCCACAGAACTAAGCATGTAGATGTAGCACATTATATGATGCTTAACTATTTGAGATTATTCACATTAAAAAGGTTTTATTTCAGGTCAAAAATACAATACGGCATTCTCCTCTTGTACCGCATGTGCTACAGATACAGACTTACTGATTCAAGATCAACAGGTTTGTGTTGAAAATTGATGAGAAGCCCCTTATCTCATGCAACATGATCTTCATTTTGTCAGCCAGTGGAAATAAACAAATAAACAATCAGGCTGATTTAAGATGTTTATCCCGTCTCCATGCTGATTTGTCATCCTTCCCTCTCAGAGTGTGTTGGATGGAGGAGATCAGTCAGTCCTTGATGGCGTTTCCTCATCTCTTTCATCCCTCTGACATCCTGCGATACCATTAAGGCTGTTTTGACCAGTAATCCCTCGAGCATGAAAAAGTATTTTCCACTCTGTGAACCAGTGGAGTGAAACCTAACAGTTACACAGCAATCCAATTAGTTGCCAAGGGTCACACATCATCATCATCATCGTCATTCTGCCTCAGCCTCCTCTCATGACTTTGTCCTCTCTGGCTCCCTCTTTGAGGAAGCCGACCGACTGGATCCTGACAAAGCACGTACTGTTTCCAGATTTTCTGGAAAGCTGTACGAAATTTCTTGATGCGGAAAGCATACACGATGGGGTTGACGGCCGAGTTGCCGTGGGTGAGGATGATGGCGATGTAAATGAGGAACATCGGCTTATCACAGGCAGGGCAAAAGAGGGTGATGCAGTTGAGGATGTGAAGAGGGAGCCAGCTGACTGCGAAGAGGAAAAGAACGAGGGCGAGCGACTTGGCTAACTTGAGCTCCTTGCCAAAGTACCGGCTGGGGTCTGTGTGGCTAGCGGTCACCTACCGAGAGATAAAGGAGAATATCATCAGCGTATACATTTAGCTTTAGTCTATTCAGTTCACATTAGGTCAGTTTTAATGGCAAAATAATTGTATTTTATTTGCTGCATGTCAAACAAAGCAACCATAAGAAGAGGACGACCTCACCTTCTTGTTGAGCTGCTTGTGGATCATGTAGAAAATCTCGACGTAGATGGCCAGCATGAGGAGCAGAGGGGGCAGCACCCAGCCAAAGAAGTTGAAGTAGACCATGTAGTCCATGCTGATGACGGTCTCAAACTCACAGGTGACCAAGAGGTCATCAGTGACCAGGGAACCATTGTCACGGAGAAGCTGCAGGTTATTCCAACCCAACATGGGCGTGAGGCCCACTATGATGGACACCAGCCAACACAATAACACGGCCGTGCCAGCTCGCCGAGGAGTCACCACCCGCTTGTAGCTATAGCAACAAGGGAGAAGATATATGTCTTTTCTTTATCACTTTATTCCATTTCATTTATTTGTTCAAAAGGACAACATTAATCAACATTTGTGTCTGTGCCATTGTTATAAAATTGGCTAATTTACAACTGCAGTCCTTTGGCAAGATGTTTTGAAACCTGTCAGGTGATAGTTAAAACGTACACAAGACATAAGACAACAGGACACCATAAAGACAGCAACAGTAACAAAGTAAGCACTCCTTCAAAAGTTAAGTTCTTGCTATAAAGAAATACTTCATCCACAAAATGACCCTTTGTATCGCAATTACTCACCCCGTGTTACCTTGAATTCTTGAAGAAAACTCTTGATGAATTTAAGTAAATGAGGGTCGCGTTTAACAACAGCAAAACTATATTAAAATATCCATTTAGAAACTCACACAATTTGTGAAGTATAATCCAAATTTCATTTATCCAGTCGTATGTTCGCTACTTCCCAAACACATGCATTTTCACTCAAACGCTCTCATGCTTGCGCAGCCGCGCTTCTTGTCCTTGCTGGACAATCTCAAAGTGTATTGAATTAAACGAAAAGGCATGTGTTTGGGAAGTAGTGAGTATATGAATGGATAAATGAGACTAGGATTATACTGATTTGTGTGAGTTTGTACAAGTATGTTTTGATATAGTTTTGTTGTTGTTAAAAGCGGCCCCCATTTACTTAAATTCATCAACCCTTTCGTCGTCTTTTGGATTAAAAACTAACTTTCCTTTAAGAATTCAAGGTAAAACAGGTTTAGTAATTGATACACAAATGATAATTTTGTGGGAGAAGTATTCCCTTAAGGATGTTTATTTTGTCCTGTAATTCCCACTCGTTATGTATCTCTATGTGGGACGTCAGCCGGCAACGTAGTTTCAGTTTGATCTTCTTTCTCTGTAAATCACTGCTGTGTTCACAGAAACTAATCAAATGTCAAGCTGACACAAGAAAGACATCTCTGCTGTTCAGAAAGCTGTGAGAGTTGTTGCCTAACACAACTGTCTGCAGTTCTTTGTTATCGTAATATTATGACACTCATCCTGTCTACCCACACACAAAGGTCCGCTATTGGACAGGTCCATGAATTAGTCATTGTCGAGCGGACATGAAACATTCTTGTGGTAAACTAGGCTCTTTATTTTTGGAATTCAACCATGATTTCAAAAGAGTCAGTGCTGACTCAAACAGGCGTGGTTAATAATCTTAGACACTCATTATTACTCTCTCTTACACGTAAATAACATTCTTCTGTCTTCTTATCATGCCTGCTCCCTGACTAACCTCGCTAACGCTAACACAGAAACACACCAAGATATGTGCCAGAACCAAGCTGCTATATGTTTTCCCCCTCATTTGCTTTCTCTCAGCTGCCCTTGCCTTTCCCTCTCAGTCACATATAGCACACACACTTATGAGTTCAGCCAGGGTGAGCCAGACACTACACAGGGCGTATGAATGAATACTCAGATGATGTTCAAAGAGAGTCTGGGGTAGTTATTCCCATATGTGACGTCAGTTTCTTATCTCAATTTGCATATTTAACTCATTGTCCAGCTGCTTGTAAAGCTTGGCTCTCTGTCTGCATACAGATCAGCTGTTGGTCTGACAAAAATGACTTTATGCACTCGACTGTCCACCATGTATCTCTACTTTCCTGGGGGATTTCCATCATCGCGTCCCACCTGCTAAATCCAATACTCGGGACATTTTAAAATCTTAGACACACCACTCTTATCACGACAGTGTGCTTCCAAACCACCTCTGCTATAAAAAGCAATCCGTGGCTGTTTAACTGTGTCCCTCTAGAGTCCCAGGGGGGGTTTAGGGAGGGGGATTCCATTTCAGGCTCACAATGTCACTAAAATACGAGACAGTAAAATACACCACACTCTAAAATCTGATGAATCTAAATTGTCCAGATGGGTGTATTTGGCGAAAAAGGACCAGCAGTTAAATGGAAATACATTTTCTCAGATTTAGTGACTCTATAACAAGTGTTTTCTTTGTAGGGGAGCTCCAGACCACTTTTTCTGCTAATCCTGAGGAGAAATAGTGTATGACCTGATACATAATGTGATTTAAACTAATATTTATAATCATTACAATATAATATTTTTTACATGAAACACAAAGTTGTCCCGTTTATCCGGTTTTGAATTTGAAAACTGTGAGATATTTACTGTCCATTATCCTTTGTAATTTCACTACATCCAGTTCTGTGTGATGAAAAGGGCTGAGAAAACCCTGCAGCGCACTGATGATTAATAAGAGGTAAGTTGCTAATATTGAGATCATATTACACAATATCTTTTATTTATTGTTCCGTGTGTCACTGCAACCTGTGTTAATTTCGTCTGAGTGTGAGTGCTGTGTGGTGCATGTTCCTATGTGTGCATTGGTTGCCAGCTTGAGAAATTATGCAATCCTTCAACCAGCCACCATGAGCCTATTGACCATTCATGCATTCTCTGCCAGGCTCATTATCCAATTAGGCAACTTGAAGTGGAAACTTGAGCTTTCAGTAAAATTTTGGGTAAGCCAAGAGGAGTGCTAACTGATAACATTTACAGTCTCAATGCTACCATGCAACAGCAAATTCAATTTACCATCAAGTTAGTGATTAACAAACCAGATCAGAAGGAGTAAAGAAAGAGGTACAACATTTATGACCTCCACATGTTCTTTGTTTGGACCTTTCTGACCCTGAGCATCCCAATGTTGTCCCATTCTTAATATACATATCTATATATATAGATATATATAATGTTTTTCTTCTTTGCACACCAAGATACTCTTAATTCATCTATCTATCTATCTCACTTCTATGTTGGGTACGTTTGCAGTTCAAATACATATTCAGAATTCACAAAATCAATATACAAATACAATACAATACATATTCAGAATTCACAAAATCAATATATAAATACAATCATAAAGCTTGCTTATTTTTTAGAGAGCAAATATTTAAAAATCAAACTATTGTTTGTTAATATTAGATTTTTTGATAAATGTAGTACTTTGTTCCAGTTTACATATTATATATGGGATACAGTTATGTGTTGGGATGTACACTTAAATTTGAATAAATAAGGAATTAATATGTATGATAATAATTCAATTTATATTAAAAACTGTGCCTTGAAAATCACTGACTTGTATCACTGAGACACTGCAATTTCTAGTAGACATATTATAGAGACGACAGATTAATGCAGCCCTGCATTAAGGTTACTGTAAAGTAATTCAAATTATTAGATACACCTTTACAGTATTCTACATATGACTATTCTGTGACATCTATTCATATGACATCTATTTCTGGTTGGAGCTGAAATAAAAACCCTGCATGGCCGTTGTGGTGCCCTTGGTCCGAGCAGCGGTCCAGACACAAAGGATTCTATAAATGAGACAAGATATTGGAAACTAGAAGAATCTAGAAGAATTCACCTTTAGGCCTACCTCATGGGTATTTTGACTCTCAGATAGCGGTCGATGGCGATGGCCAGGAGCGCCAGGATTGAACTTTGAGTGAGGACGAGCACTGTGCAGGCGACCAGCAAGCAACTGTAAAAGTGCGTCTGGAGTCCGATGCTGATGGTTATGGCGAGGGGGATGACAAGAGCGCCGACCGCAATGTCAGCCAAGGCCAGAGAGACGATAAAACAAAACGTGGTGTCTCTCAGAGACCGGTTAATACGCACAGCCCAGACCACCATCACGTTACCGATGACCGACGACACGGCGATCATCACCTCCATCCCCATGTAGAGGGCTTTAGAAGAAGGCAGAGCCGAAGGCATGTTCACGGACGCTGCTGGCAGAGTGTGCGCTCAGCGGAGAAACAACCTGAACACGTCGAGGGAGTTCCCTGTTTGAGTTTGTGGACACCGACTGAAACACCCTGACTCAGGTTTCGCATGTTTCACGTCCCCACAGAGGTAGAGGTGGTGTATGTTGCTCTGAATTGTTTTAGGATGCGATCCATGACATCGAGCTGCGCGCAAGACGCACAACTTGGACTCCATGCGGTCCGAGGCGTGGATTCTGATAATGAAGTGCACTCTGCCGTCCTGCTGACGGAGGTGGCTGGACGGGACCCACAATATCAAATGAGTCAAGCTTTAAATGTCAGGAAATGCCTAAAACATACCCGGGGGAAAAAGAACTAGTCTCAACTACCGATACCGATAATCTCGATACCAATAATTTGAATAATTGCGCAATCAGCTCCTCTATCTGTGAGCATCTCCTTGGATGGGTCATGATTTACACAAGCGTTTATTTCCCCCGGTGTAAATGTTTCTTGTGAAATAACTCCAGTTTATATAAACCTTTGTTACTCAGGAAGTTGAGATTATTTTTTAAAAGCCCCTTATCTTCTTTCTGCAAAGTCACATGAGTGACTGAAAGCTGCCTCTATGGGAGTGGACACACTGAGGAGCAGTATATCAAACATTCATTTATATGGTGCCATTATCAACTTGGTGGAATGCAAATGTAACAATATTTTACACGTACTTTCATCCGTTAGACTCACTTTTATGCCATAAAAAAATATTTATTTAGACCTTAAGGCACCCAAAAAATGTGATTATAAAGGGGGATTTAACCACCACTGTGCGTTATATCCCGGATGCTTTTCCTCTGTGTGACTGTATTTGCAGGCTCAAGTGAAGAGTGGGTGAAAATGATAAGCCACATGGCACTGTGGTCTTTGGACAAACTTTTTGGACAAACTTCTATCTGGGTGGCAAAAATACAGACCAATACTCTGACGACCTGTTCAGAGAGAGAAAATGATGCAAGTCAAGGCCTCTTTCTCTCACCTGGAATACAGCAAAGGTCTGAGAAGGATTTATGTCCGTCATCAATCATTCGTCTGAAACTCCTCTCTCACTTCCATCAAGCCTTTTAGATCATTTCCACCGCACTCAGTCCAAACCAGGGACACTCAACTCATGGATACCTTAGCCAAATGTTTAAAGTTTTTTTAGCAACCTCTTCGTGATGAGTAGATACTACAATTCATACCTGATTTGAAAATCAATCCACAGAAAAACAACGAGGTAATCTTTTGGCTTTTTGAACTAAGAATGTGCAATTTTGTTAAAGGTGTACTCACCCTTTTCACAATCAAAAGGGCAAGAAGTTGGCCGAATTAATGTAAAATACTTCATATATGCTCATTACAAGCCTTTAAAAACAAAATGTGTACGATTGACCTTAAGACTGATGTGGCACGTTGGTCTCACTTTTAATCATGATAATATGTTTCTTTTCTTTACTTTAGTACTTTAATGGAGCAACGTGTCTTCATTGTTTTGGGGGTAATCCATTTCCTTTCTTGTGTGCAGTATTATGTCAAGCCTACAATTTGATTTCTAGTGAAGCTCTACTGACTAACTAAAGTTTGACTAAACACACATACCAGCTCTCATAACTTACAACTGGAGAGCTTCAATTTATTCACCAGAAAAAACAAAGTTTGGAATTGAATTTAGTATCACAGTATTGCATGTGGATAAAACTTTACAGAGCATCATACTCATATGTTGTCAATTATTTCCATACCTCTTTAAAAAAAAAAAAAAATCTTAATACTTTAATAGACCAATAGTAAATAGTGTATGTCAGGGGGTTGTCACATTGTTCCACTGAATACTTGATTAATTAATAGCTTGACATTATTGAACGTTTTTAACTTTTTAACTAAGCTTGAGGACATTTAATAAACCTGTTTGGGCTCATATTCATGTTGTATTTGCATTTTTTTTTTTTTTTGCCAAATGTTTATTCATATGTGTATTGTAATCCAAAAATATTTGTAACAGGCTTTTTGTGACATTTAAAAATAAACCTGAATCGTAGCTGCAAACTAGATCCAAGCGTTTCCTTGTAAACAAGCTGCTCTCTGGCTTCCAGGCAGCGTTTTAGGTGGTCTGTATCAGTGGTCTCCATCACTATAACTCTTCTGAGGTTTTATATGTTGATACTGTAAGGTCTTATCCAATACTGTGGAAAGAAAAAGTCCCCTCTGTATTTCCATTTGTGCAGTCACACACACACACACAGACGCACACTTTGACTCATTTTCTTTAGAAGTGGGATGTCCGCTATGAGGAGGGATGGCAGAAACACAATATTTATGCTTTTGTATCAGGATAATAAGCCAAACATGGCATCGTGAAGATATTTCGAGGCAATCTGCTTCTCTGGTACAAACTAATGTTTACGTGATCCATAGAGCGTGTCTGCAGTCACAGCAGAAATACCACAAACACTCTCATAGAGCAGGGGCTTCTCAAGAAAGGTTCCTCACTCATTGGCAGAAAACAGTTTATATTATCGGAGTCATGGGAGAAATACCAAGTATTTATTTTTTACAGCATCAAAGAAATAAATCTCTTCTACACATCCTATAAGCATGTGTGCAACAGCACTGCATGGGATAACAATGGAGTCCCAACAGAAACAGGGATCAACAGTAATCCCACGAGTGTCACGGAGTATCTTGAAACTGCTTTAATTAAGACAGATCGAGGCGAGGACTATTTTTCACAATGGCCAACTTTAGCTTCAGACTGTCAGCTCCGGTCTGTGTCCCCACCGCAGACAAACAGCAGGTGCAGGTAGGCAGCATGAGAGCACAGGCTGGAGGAGACTCTGTGTTTGGAGCGGACCACGGATTTAGATAAGTCTTTAAAAGTTGCAGTGACACTACAGTGCCTCAAATCCCTGTAAATATTTGGTCCGCCTGTCATTGACTTTAATTTAAACCCAAGCAACTGGGCAGAGGTCATGCAGAGGTCAAAAGAAAAAGCTATGCTCTGTATTTGGAACATTAAGAAGTTTATTATTTATTGTGCAATCACCTTGCTTTGTATAACATTACCCTACCAGACTCAGAGCAAGTAACAGTACTGAGTGCAGGGCAATATCATTGGACTGAAGGCTAATGTGAGATTAATGCAAGTATGGAGGCCCAGCAGGTCCATAAAGATTGAAACTGGTGAGGCAGGGTTATTACTTCTCTGTGTTATTGCCTCATAACATTGCATTCATTAACATCTGTAATACAGCATTTTTACTAATTAACTTTACTCCAAAAATTGCAACCAAACAGTTGTTTACGACTGTACAATTCGCCCACAGTGTGCGTGAAGGAGCCAGAAACCATGGTGGAACCAGAACTGGAGTCCGTTGTTACTGCTGTTAATAAAGATGCTGACTGTGATTACGTTTCTACAGCGTGCATACACCTGACGGGACGTGAGAAGAACTGATCGAAACTGAATCGCCTAATAATGTCACTTTCTGATAAAGCCTGAAGCGTGGCTTCACCCAGCAGTACCTCCTGGTTGTTTTAGTGAACAAGTATAAAAAGAGTATCGTCTTTTCTTAAGTAAAATGAGCAACTGACTTTTTTTGTGTCACAAGCTGCAGTTGATCATTTCAATCAGCTGATCGCCTGTTTTCTATGTAATGCACATCAATTTTGTTTCTGAGAGCAACTTTTCCTCTTGTCTTTCTAAAAAAAGAACCTTCACAGGCCTACTGGATGTTTTCCAGCTTGCATTGAGGACCATTGTGTTGAATCTGTGTGGCGGCTGCTGAAGCATGAGAATTTAGAGAGAGAACGTGCAGCTCCTCATCGACTCTCTCCAGCCCTGCAACAGTGGAGGGAATTGTTCAGACACTTTACTGTCGAGGTGAGCCTCATATTACGAGCACTTCTTTTGCTGCAGGATACAACACGATATGAGAAGTTGAAACCTGTAATCTGCGCAATGAATAAAACTGGTGTTCCTCTCATCATGGTGACTGAAGATTTCAAGCAATAGAGCACAATGTTGACAATTTTAACTTTGTTTTTACTTTTTTATTTTTTTGATTAAGCTTTAAAAGAGTGCGGTCCGGGCAGATGAGATGAAAAACAAACAAACATATAACAAATCATATATGTCACACCCCCTAACCAAAAGAATAAACAACCAAAGCGATCTAGAAATGATACAACAGAAAACGTGACAGAGATACATTTGCAATGCAATCTGTTTGTATGTGAAAGCAGAAGTAAAGTAAAAAAGAATGATCAAAATCCAAACAACTGAGTCTGATATTTCCAGATTTTTTTGTCAATACTGGTCAAGCTCCATAAATACTGGCTTCATACATTTCCAAAAATGCAACAGAATACTGTCTTTCGCCCTGACGACATCAACAGGGTTATTTTTTAAAAAACGTTCAAAAGCTCCCTCAAAGCCATAATTAATGTTTTACAACAGCTTTTACAGGCTGACAGTCCGTTTAAGCTTGTTCCAACACGGTCCTTTAATGCTGTTGTGAAATTATACTTACAGTACCTGGAATCCGTGTTAAATAGTAAGTGTTGGACTTGTCAGGTCAACTGTAATTTAGTAGTGCATGTAAGGTTTTTCTGTTTGATTCTAATAGAAATTAAAAAGGTTATGGTGACCAAATGATTTCATTATGGGTCCAATGGTCAGATGTTCCTTTTCCGTATCTCTCTGCTGAATCAACAGCAACAAGCTAACATTACTATTCTGTACCATAGCCATTATTTAAACGATATATTGATATATCAGTAAAGAAAATCTTGATAATGAGGTTACAGATTTTTTTTTATCTTTTAAATTGCTACCTTCTTTTTTTGTGGCATCACCAAGAGTTGGTCAAACTCAACAGCTGATAAGAAGACTAAGAGCTAAATCACTTACGTATTTCCTTCATTTATTTAGTCACACCACAAAGCTCTTTAGACAGACACTAGTGAGAGTAGGTAAAGACTGAAGTGTGACTCTTTATTAAGTTGAAATTCGAACAACTGATCTGCTGCTGGCTCTGCAGAATTTTGAGGAAGCTGGTTTGCATGATATGCAAAGCGGAGGAACTGCACAAAACAACTACTTCCTGTGCTCTCAGTAGCTTTTCACAACTTTGTAATGTGATGTTAATCTTCAGAATTCATGAAACTATCAACTATCAACTGTCATCGCTGTTCCCACAAAACACTGAATCGCCATCTCTCTCACATCGATCATCATGAGGCCGTCTAACAGATTCTTCAGCCGCTTCTTGACACTGTGCACAATGCTAATTGGTTCGGGTACACTGAGCAGAGAAGATAGTTTGCTGGTAATGGCATTGGCTGCTTAATTGTTAATTTAGTTGGTAATGTGCAGTACACACAGATTGAATATAGTATGCGGTATGTTAGTATGCAGTACATACAGATTGAGTTTAGTATGCAGTATG
>CALSBV010011423.1:8056972-8088950 GCA_943590825.1 Bovichtus diacanthus
TATGCAGTATGTTAGTATGCAGTACATACAGATTGAGTTTAGTATGCGCTATGTTAGTATTGGTTTCGTACACAGCCAGTATCACCCTTGCGACACAACATTTCATGTGTGGCTGGTCGACCTCTTCAGGCTTCACTTCTCTTGATGAAGGCAGATTATTTTATGAGTAAAGGATGGATGGAAAAGTTCCAAAAACTACAAACCAAACACTTCTCCCTCAGGATCATCATGGCATGGCTCAACATTAGTCCTGTTTGCTCCCCTGGAATTTCGCATGCGTGTTTCATCAGTGAGTAACAAACCCCTCTGTGTGATTTCAATTCTTCCTCCAATGTCTTACCAACAACTATACACTAACAGACTTATCATAACAGATGCTCAACTATTAGGTAGTCCTTCAAGGTGTTGTTCTTCAAAAAATCAATATATTACCCTTCCCTCTTTTCATATCTTTTAGTTGTCATTTTACTGCATAACTTTTCCATGGAAAGAGAGCTTGCCAGTTCTTTCAGCTACTAGCTGAATGTTTTTACGTCACTTGTTTGATATGAAGAAATATAAAAAAATGTGTTATTTTTTTCCAGTTCCTAAGTTAGACATAGTAGGACACATACCAAATAAGGTCACAGGGAGATCATAGCATATACTACATATAATATTCCACTTTGTTCCAAAAGTCAAATCTAATTGATGACATTAACTGCTAGAAAATTGTATTTTCAGAGAAAGACATTTCAGTCTCTTGTGGATGTGCAGAAAGCGAAGGACATAAGGAGATCCCTCCTCGTTTATCTTCTCTTTAGATTGCTGACGCATTTTCTATAGTACTGCCCTTCATCTTGTGGGAAGCTTTAAAATAAATTGTGTGTGACCTTCACTGTTGCAGGGATGCCCATAGCAAACCTCGTGCAATATTACAGGAGAGGAGTAAGAGGGCAGGTGGAAGCATCAAGCTGGATTCAAGTGAAGATGGAGAGGAGGTTGAAGATGTCAGTGACGGGAAGAGCAAATTGGTTCAGGGCAGATGGTGAGTGAAGGGATCATCAACAACAGATGCCTTAACCTTAACACTTACAGCATACAAAGACTGTAGAGCGACAATAACTTAAAAACTCAACCAGGTTTAATTAAATCTTTCATTTGGGAACGCAAAGACTTCATTTTCATTAGAGTTATGGTCCATAAAACACTGGCATGACAGATGTGTGCTTAAGTATTAGAAACAATGCAAAAATATTCAGTGATGCGCGAACGTTTGAGGCAGGGGAGGCTTGATAATCCTGAGAGGAATGTTTACTGCTCACCTCATAGAAATGTTCGTACCAAAACATTACATGCATGAAACGCCTCACCGTACAGCTGCGTTTTATAATCAGCAGGTTTGCATTCATTTTAAAGGCGCACTCCCCTCATTTTACTATCGACAGCGAGTACAACACGGCCTGTGAACACATTTGGATATTATAAACTCAGTGGCCACGTTATTAGGTACACCTGTACAAGCTAATGCAATCCAATACAACTGTGCTGCCATAAAGACTACTTTTTGTGTGCCTATCATTTTTAGTTGTTGTAGACACTGTCATAGAGGTGGAACTTAAATTGTGAGTTTAAGTAGGAGGTCATAGCTGTAATGTCGTACTGCATGATAGTCAAAGGGGTTTCTAATATGTCTCCCTAATATTGGGCTTATTTGAACAGCAGCATCATAGGCAGAGGGCTAACATCATGGTTCTGAAACAAGTCAAGTCAATTATATTTATATAGCCCAAATAGCACAAATCACGAGGCTCAAAGGGCTTTACAATCTTCACAGCATATGACACCCTCTGTCCTTTGAACCTCCCTTTGGATAAGGAAAAAAAACCCAAAAGAACCTCTTTAACGGGAAAGAAAATTGAGAAAACCTGAGAAGAGCAAATGAGGAGGGATCTCTCTCCCAGGACGGACAGATGTGCAATAGATCTTGAGTGTACAGAATAACTAACATATTCAAATTACAGTATAGACAATCCACAAGCACATCATTCACACAGATAAGAGAGAGGGACAAGAGGGGAAGACGCTGAATCTCGTGGAGGACGAAGAACTAGATTTAAACATGCGGAATGAGGCACCGACAGCCCAGGGAGAGGGAGAAGGTCCCAGGACGACTGAGAAGCCAGAGAATAAGATGGACAGGGGAGATAAAGAGAGGATGGAGAGAGGCACACAGCTGTGCATGTGGGACACAAACAGAAGAGGGTTATTGAGATGCAGTGGGCTTTCAGAAAGTTTGCAGAGTGTCCCAACAATGAATACTTCTTTTCCACTAATCATTTGTATTCACTGCTGAAGATAGGTTGTAATGTTTGCACTTAGAAAACAAAATCAATCAATCAATTTGATATCTACACATGAAAGTACCTGCACAGTATTTTCTCCTCAGAGGTTTGCTGAGGCTGAAAAAGGATTTCTTTGTGAGGCTGGTTTAAAGTATTACTGAGATGATTTAACCTTCTTTCAAGTTTGACTGTTCAATTTTGGTATCCACTTCAACTGAAGTTCTAAAGAAATGTCTGGTAAGATATACAGAACCGCACTATGCTTGTGATGATGAAATGTTTGGCCAACATAATGACATGGGGGAGATAAGGAAACATTTTTTTCGTTAGATGTTAAATTGTATATCCTTATATTTTGTCTAAATCTGGAGACACGGTTAATCAAACTGAAATGATTCCAGTAAGATAAAAAATGTATTAATAACGCATCAGTTTAAAAGGGAAGAACGGGACATTTGTAGCATGCTGTTAAGTCCCACACAATCAGTGGATTCTTGAGATTAGATACAGAAGTCCTGAAGGGGTTTGGATAGTTTGGGACTGGATTTAAAGAACTTCAACAGTTCATTGTTGCAATACAACCCTGATGTAATTAGTTGTGGGGGGGGTCAGTTTTTGATCCTGCGTAGAACTGACAGTTTGACTTCCTACTTTGCAAAGATTCACCCTCTCGTGTCACTTCTTGTTTTAAAAAAAATAAGGAAGTTTTGACAACCAAAAACCAAGATGGCGACAGCCAAAATGCTAAACTTGAGGCTTCAAAACCGTAGTTCAAAAACAAATGGGTGACGTCAGAGTGACTAAGGCAGCTTCTTATATACAGTCTATGATTCTGATGTTCAGCAGGAATAACTTGACGCTATTAGGCAAATTAAAATGTTGACATTCCATCCAATAGTTGTTGAGATATTTCACTCAAAACCATGAATGTCAAACTCGTGGTAATGCTAAAGGAAAAGTCAAAAGTCATCTTCTGGGAACCAAGAATGTCTGTTCAAAATGTTGTTTCAAGGCATCTTATAGATGTTAAGATATTTCTCTGAATAAGAGAAAACTCTGACCAACTAGTCGTGCTATAGATTGATTATCAGGGGATCACCGAGGTTATTAGGAATCTATCTGTATGTGTACCATGAATAGCTGTAGAAAAATCCCTAGAAATCCATCCAATAGTTGTTGAGATATTTCACTGACAACCAAAAATGTCAACTTCATTGTGGTCCTAAAGGAAAAGTCAAGGAGCCAAACAATGCTAGCGTGGTAAAAAATAAAAAAAAAATTCCAGTAATAATCACACTGTTTATGTTGTAATATAATTTAGCTTTCATGAGTTCAAACCCACCAGCTGACTGCATATCCTTCCTCTGTTTGTGTTTCATCAAAGTGCGCCGGTTTCCGCCCACTGTCCAAAGATATGCAGTTTAAACTGAAAACTCTTAATCACCCGTAGGTCTGAATGTGCTTGTCTGTTTATGTTTGTGTAAGCCCCGTAGTGGATATCAAGCTGTCCAATGCATGTTGGGATAGACTTCAGCACCCCAATGCCCCTGCACAGCATAAACACTTTAGAGAATAGATGGGTGTTTGTATCTATTCCACTTTGACTAGTGATTAATGGTCCAATATACCTCAGATAATGTGTATTGAGCAAATAAACACCAGGACACTTTGTCATTAAGTGCAACTTTAACACAGCTGCTGGTTAGATGCTATTGAATGGACAGTAGGGCTGAGCATGTCCATAAAGTCAGGTAGTAAAACAATGAGATAATAATAAGGAGTGTGGCTATGTGTGTGGGAGTGTGCGTTTGTCACTGCTTTTCTCACTTTGAATCATCAAACCCTTTCAGGCAATAAAACACAAACACATTCTTACTGCACTGGCTAATTATGGGTTTGAATGTATTCGGTTGCAGATATCTATTTGGCATTATCAACAATACATTTCACTCATGAGTATTTTTCATCACCACATTTTAATTTCTCATTATACCCACTCAAGAAACAGGTCGTTTCATGTCTCAGGTTCTGGCAAACAACATGCTAATTATGTTATGCTATTTTTGAGCCCTGCAGTGTTTACAGTATGTCTTTCAGCGGATCCCACATGGAGCACAATAATGAATAAACTGGCTTTTAACTTGCTTTTACATACAACGGGTAAATTGCCTGAGTGTGTGTTTGTCTCACGTCTTCATGCACCCCTGTCTCCTTTTATGTACAACTAATTTGTTTGGCACAGTATGTTTTGAGGAGACTTGGTGACATTGGTGGAAGTTGAGGTAATGTAACATCATTAGCAGAGAGGTAGTTGCTGATTCAAGACAGAGCAGCCGGCTGGCCACCAGAAGGAATAGTTACTTTACTTCTCATTTCCTCTCATAACATTGGAATATCTTATCTTATCTTATAAAAAACAATGATAATCTTTTTATTACAGGAGTGAAGTCGTGCATTTCCAGAGATATGTAAACACTGAGCTCTGATTCAAGGTTGAGTTGGTGTCAGGTCTGACTTGTTAATGACATTCACTGGTGCTCTCTCTGGGCCATAAAGCTAATGCTTTGGATCAATGGTCTGTGAAAAGGAGATCTTTAAATCCCCCTTAATCTGTTTTCACTCATCTAGTGAATACCTCCTGAGAAGATAAGAAATATAAACACACATATCTGCACATTATCGCTGTTCAAATACTAACAGAAACAAATCCATGTAATAGGAAGACATTAGTGGCTGACATTTTGAAACACTTTAATGCATCTTTCTTTTCTGTGCTGTGTTAGATATTGAATTGACTTACATTCTCTCTGTATCTAAGCATTCAGTGAAATATTGCCTTTATAACTTGTTCTGTGTTCTTTACTGTTATGCACATAGCACTATAGTATTGTCTCCTCATTGCTTTTATATTTTTCTTTAATCTCCCTTATCTGATTTGGTGGGAAACACTATTTGTTTAGTAGATGTATTGTCTATGCTATTTCCATTAGACATTAGGCATATTTGCTTATATTATGGACATTATCCCATGTGTAAATCCTGCACAGAGACTACTTGTTTCCTGAGTTTCCAGTCAGCTTCTTTCACAGCCGCTCTGACAGAGCAAATCCTCAGTGAGATAGTTGAGCCCTCACCTGTCAACTCCTCTCCTGGTGAGAACGAGGGGCCTGTGGGTGTGTGGGTCCAGTCTCCTGGAGCACAGTGCACCTCTGGTGACCTGCCCATCAGTCAACACCCTCTCAGTCGTGTTAACAACAAGACATGTGGAAGTGATAAAGCTCTGATGGAGGAAGCGGGCTACATAATGATCAGACTCTGATAGTCTCAGCAGAACTCTGCAGGATATTTGCAGCAAGACTGCTGACCTGCATTGGACATATTTCACAGTAAGATGTCTCACAGCAGTTGGGATACCACATGGTCATCATTATCATCATCATCATCAGCAGCATTACTGTGATGAGAGAGATCATTGCTAAGCCTGAGATTTCACAGGCTGCATACAAAAAATCTGTATCTGGGTCTGAATCATTGTGACAGTCGGGCTGTTAGCATCGTGTTGTCAGTGGATTCAGATACATCCATCACCAGTGTGATGTACAGAGCAAACACTTTACTTCACAAACGAGATGCCAGATCCTTTAATATGTTTTAAGTTGTATTCTGTGGTTTACAGATTTAATTCATTTATTGCATCATTTCACAAATGACGTGATTAGAAAAAAAGAACACTGCCTTACAATGTCAAGCACAGTTAAGACCTGAACCTGAATATTTGGTCTCCATTTCATCATATAAAAAATAACATGGCATAAAAATATAGTTTTTGTGAAAACAGTTACAAACTAAAAAGCTCAGATAATGAACTAATCCTTGAGCGCTGTGTCAAGTCAAAGGGAAGTGTAGCTGAGTATAAATTGACCTGCTTTCTCTTCTCCTTGCTCCCTCTGTAATTGACAAATATCACTTGATGATTAATGTGTTATTCCACATAACTAAATGCAGCAGAAGCTAAATCATGATGATGATAAAAAAATACAGCTAAATAAGTTTGGCTAAAAGTTCATTACTAGCCTAGTTTAGCGGAGTAGCAGTAACTGACATGATGTCAGTTAAGCTAACTTTAAAATGACATATTGAAATGTAATATATTATAGATTAATCTTAACATGCATTTCAGCTTAAATATTAACAGTAGACGGACAACTAGCTAGCAAAACAGAGATTCAAAAAATGTAAATGATCAAAATAAAAAGAACACCCTTTTTTTGTAGATATGTTTCTCTTGCATTCATTTAAGACTGCATCTCCATTACAGCAGACTGAAAACATTGAACCACCTTCTCCCCACTTCTGTATCACTCCTGTATCACTCCTGTATCACTCCTGTCTGCCTTTGTATGGCCCCATAGCTTTTACTGAGGGTGTGAGTAAGTCTGATGTGACTTGCCCAGCATATGTCTCTGTGCCCCAATTAAGATGATAAAGAAAACACTACAACAGTGCTCTAACAATGCTGGTTTTGATGATGCCCATTACATCATCTGTGTTTGGCTCATTGGGAAGGGATGGTGGCCGTGGACAATCAGCCCTGCTGGGCTCTGTGAAGGCTCTCTGGCACCTGGCAGCCAGTTTCTTGTTTGTAGTTGTAGCAAATATAAGGTCTGCTCCTGTGCTGTGTCCTGGAAAATTGAAAGGCTTCAGAATCTGCTTCTGGTCAATAGTATAGCTGTGATTGGTACACTTTATTTCTTTTGGAGACCTGGGGATAGGAACAATGTTTGGATTGCAGAGGGATTTATTCTCTCTCTCTCTGCTTTGTGGATGGAGAGATGATGTTTGTTCCAAAGAACCGGCACATATGGTGACGTTTTTGAAATGTAAACATATTTAGTGAGAATGGAGAAAAATGTTTGCTCTTTCTGCTTGTTTGTGGTATTTACTCTAGCTTTTATTTCAATGTTTTCACAAGACTTTTATAGAGTAGTTTTTACATTCGATACTTCTTTTTATTCCGTTTTTTAAAGTCTTCGTTTGTTTCGCAGCGGAAAAAGTACCCTGATACTGTCACCAGGCATCAAGTTGCATTTTATGAAGTGAAGGATCCAGCATTGTTGGTGATTGACACTAACTGGCCACTAAAAGTCACAGACTATCCCTTTTAAGACAATAAACATGCGTTGTATAACCAGTTGATAGTTGACGGGAAAATGAGAGCCTTACTGTAGCTTTGTATATCAAGCTTTTCTCAAGGCTCTTGAAGTATTTGTCATAATAATTTCAAACTGTCTCAAAATGCCAAGCTACTGTCAACTGACGTTTGCAAATGCCCTAGCTAACTAACTTTTGTAATGCTAAATAAATTTGTTAGCTGTGTAAATATCTGCTAAATAAAATATCAAAAAAATAAATATAAATACATAAAACGACAATTTCATACCATTGGAGACGCTTATAATGCGCCATCTTTAGTTCGAGCAACTTTGACTTAAAGTCCCAGACTACCCGTTTACGACAATAAACATGCGTCGTACAACCAGTGGATGGATTGTTAAATAGATAACCTCTTGACCGAAAAATTTGACTCCATAATATAAAGTAATTAAAAGCCTTTATTACTGACAAATCTTACATTATAATATCATAACTTCCATGCTTATAATGAGAGACAATAAATGCTTCATTAAACCATCAAGAGACATGCTCCGAAAGAGGTGCAGGATCATTGTGAGTGTGTGCACATGTTCAGAAAACCAAGCTCTGCAGCTGCGAAGCTCTCGCCAGAGCCTAAAAGGCTAAATGAACCCTTAGAACGCAACAGTGATTTCAAAATACGTTGCTATTAAACAAGAAATATTCCTTCCCTGCCTGGCAGAGTTTATGCTTTTGCATTCCTTAAATAGCTGTAAGATTCCTGCACGCATTCTGTACCACTCTGTCCTCTCCCTCACGCCCGCACTGAGCTACGAGTCTGTGGTTTACTTTGGCACCGTCCATCTATCAGTCAGATGAGTCTCCAGGGAAATGAGTTTGCTCACAACAAAAGGAAGTTAGACATTAATGGTTGGATGTAAGCAGATTTATATTCTGATTGATTTTGTCTCATTTCTTCACTAAACTCTCAATCTCCAAACTGTCAGCCACAAGGCGCTGAAGTTCCAGTCCAAGACTTCTGCGAGTCAGATCCATCAAAACATGGACATTCAAATTGAAATGATAGAAAATGATCGTTTTCGTCCAAGAATAAGGTGATTTACACACAATTAGGCAAATTGACATCATCATCATTGTAATTTGTGTTGTTATTTCAAATTATTTCATTTAATTTATTTCTGTGCCTCAGGACCATAATTACATGGTATGGTGCACAAACAGAACATACAATAACAACAAACAATGGCACACGGCTAAAGTACAGCCAATGTTACTTAAAGGTCCAGTGTGTATGATTTAGTGGCATCTAGCAACTGAATAGCGCTCCACTCAGTCCTCCCCTTCCCAGCGAGAACCTCCAAAGGCCTTTAGGTTACGTAAAAACATGGAGCTGAAACGTGACGGACTCAGTGAAGATGACCTGCTCCCTATATACATATAAAGGGCTAATTCTAAGCTAACGAAAACGCAACGATTCTTAGTTTCAGATGATTATACACTAATAAAAACCTATTTATGAATACTATATTCAATGTCTGTAATAAATCCACCTAAATCCTACACACTGGACCTTTAAACAAAGGAAAAAGATTCTTCTAAAAAGGAGCCTAGTTTACAATGAACTTTTAGCTGTTCTGATTATAATAACTAAATCAATTTAAACACAGACAGGCGGTTTAAATAATACCTTTCTCTGTATTCATACATTTGTGATTCTGTAATTCTTGCATTAAAACAAAATACGATGCTCGTCCCCCAGGCGATGTTGTGAATGTGATGTGAATTCGGTCCACTCTGAAGTTACAAATAGCCTGCCAGTAATTTTGTTTTTCATAGAACAGATTATTTTCCAATTCAGGCTCTTGCTTAAATTCCACATAAATATCACATGACGTAATACTTCTGAGCTCACTTTTCCACTTTAGCATGTTCAACAGTTAATTGCATAACATGAACATTGGATTAAAATTGAGGCATTTAAAAATGAATGCCCAGAAAAACAAAGAAAACAAAGTAATTAAGATACTTGAAAGATGAATTCTCAGATTTCTTAGACATCTAATCTGTACATTATTGTAGTTCAAGAGAGCAGTTGCCTCCTCATCACTGTGTAATAACAACAGAGGCAAGCTTCTCATCTTGTGCTGCTGGGTGATTCAGTTGCGGCTAACAACAGCAATTTCCTTCTCCCTAAGACCAAATCACAAAATTGTTCCCTCTCAGTGGAGTACATTTATAGCCCTGCTGCTGCACCAACATATTGCCTGCTGGCTTAGCGTGAAATCCTGCTGCAACATTTCTTCTGCATCTCTGTCCCTCTATGACAAAAAAAAGAAAGCTTGTTTTTCTCGATGAAGTTGAAGCAGGTCTATTAAAGTGGCCAAATGACTGTAACATTGTAGCATCTGCCTGCTAACACAGGGAACCTCTGACAACAGCTAGCGCACTTGACTGTTTGATGTTGCTGTCAACCTAAAGTCATCTGAGAAACAGATTGAATGAAGAGTAATCTGTGGCCAGAGAGGGTCTCAAAAAGGCAAGAAATACAACAGCTGATTATTCTTCAAAGCACCCCTGATACATCAATAGTAGAGAAAACATTAAACTGGTCAAAGGCAAGAAATAAAAGCAATACTTTAAACTAAATCCATAAAATGGACACTGACAAGCTTCTGATTCACCGAGAAAATTCTTTGTTACTTTGTTGCTTACACCAACTGCGGTGGCTTTCCATTTTAATCAGAAATGTATGCAAATCAAGACGTATCACAAACGAAATTTCGCTCTGCATTACAATATCTCCACTCAATCACACCTTACAAGGTCATTCTGTGCACAGTATCCTTTAGATACATTTACTGAGGGCTGCCAGAATATAAATGAATTAGGCACCCACCACAAAACCTTTGGCATTATATTGCCCTCTAAAAGATATTGCTGGATGGAATAGATTTTGTATTGTTTTTTTTTTTTTTCATTTTTAATAAGTTCAACCTCGGTTTATTATGTATTTTTAGTACACAATGTGACATTCACTTTGATCATTGTAAAGGCTGCACTCCAATCAAAACCTTTTTACCGGACGGAGCTTTGAATTGTTTCTCTTCTCTCTTTCTCTCACAGACAGTTCAGGCTGTTCGTGGGGAAAACACATTTTAAGAACCAAACATATCACAAATGGTAATCTTCTTGGTGAAATCCAAGCTTAAATATATTGGAATAAAGCAAGTTGCCAAAAATACATTTGTCATGAAGAGAAACTCTTTGATTTGAAAGGGAGCGTGTCGGTAACGTGAGCCATTGTTTGGGGAACTTGTGGATTAGATGCCTGCAGAGGCTTTGGAAATTACTTGTAAATTCAAAGTGAAACCAGTTGAACATTATTCATCAAAAGGGAACCTGATAAAACTGTGGCTTTGTATTTTCCTGACTTCAAAAGAATAGTTTGACATTTTGGGAACTATGGAGCTTGAGTTATGAGCTTAGCATAAAGACTGGAAACAGGGGGAAACAGCTAGCCTGGCACTGCTCTAAGGTAACACAGTCTCACCGAAACAGAACCACAGTCTCTTCTTCTATCCTGTAACCTAATGCAATGTGCCATCCAGCTTTTTTTTCATCGTTCTGAAAAAGTGAAGCGTGTTGCTAGGCCCTACTTTTTATATTCTAACACATTAGCATCCTCGACAAGACTTTGATATAAGAAGTGGAAATTGTTATGAGTTTAAAATAGTCAAACCACTATTAATTTAATACTATACAAAAAACTACAACTACCGTGAAAATGTACCAGTGTTGCAGCAGGGTATTTAACATCCTCGTAACTTGGGTTTATCTATAAACTTCATATCCACGGTCTATTCTAAAGTAGTCATTCAGGTTTCCATCCAAATGTAAAGCAAATTTTAACCAGATTTCTAGAAAATCTGCGAAACAAATGTGAATGAATGCATGTGGTTGCTATGGCTTCCTGGAGTCTTGTTGTCACTGTGAGGTTGCCAGTCAACCAGGGGAGACTAGGATGTCACTGCGCCTGGACAAGAACTCCTGCACATAACCCCCTGTAAAACCACAGCGTGTCGTTTTTTACACTTTTTACAATTTTGCTGAAGGTCACTTTCATTAGGGAAACTGCTGAGCTAAAAGGAAAATGCATGAACACAATGCCTTGAGTCACCATGTTACGGCGCTCTGATGTGAGATTAATTTTAAATTGCAAATATGCCCACACAAGTCCTTGCTGTCAGCACATAGCCTTGTTATGGCTGTTCACTAAAACAGATACTGTCTAACATGTGCTTCATTCATGCTGTAGTGTCCAAACATCATCAAGACCTCGTCAGAGCTGGCTGCACACGTATCAGAGAATCCCAAAGAGCGAGACAGGCAGTGAACTGAAACAAGCTTTAATTAAGGAAATTAATCAAAATATATTTGTTTGGGGAAACGGTAGAAAGTGTATCAATCATAAGAAATTATTTTCCAATCAGTTCAATTTTCACCACAGATATTAGCGTGAAGAGAAAATACTCTGCTGCTCAGAATATTCTGGATAAAATGACCCTATAAAACAAGATTTTGATCAAAACATAAAAAATAAAAAAAAGTCAGGTGGAAGGAAAATATATTCACATTCATTCAGTTTCATTCTTTACCTTTATTCAGTCTCTCAGCGTTTTCATTGCTAATTTATGTTTTCTTCACTCAGCTCCCACCCCCCTCCCTTTATTTTACCACTCCCATATTACCTCTATTTCTTCTCCAGTATCGACTCAGACAGACTGAAGGCTGAAGCTCATTGTAATGCTGCACACTGCAGCCCTGGAACTGAACAGTGTCCCTCCTAACTGAAGTGTTAGAGTGACCTCCACATACATCTGTGGTATATACGTGGATGCCATTTACTATTTTTATCCTTAACGTTTGGGTCCAAATTCCAACAGAATCACCATTTGGTGATTTTCCTGTAGGCCTACACAGATTTTGAAGTTGTCCGAGGTTTAAATTAGGTTGATGCAGCATCGCACATTTAAACATTAAAGTTAAGAATCAAACAGACAAAGCTTTTCCTCTTGAAATCAAAAAAACATGTTTGTCACTCACTAAGGCGAGCTCTGCTGACAGCGTGCCATCACTTATGTATGTTGGTAGGGGTTGAAAGGCCTTCTGCTATTTTTTTACTTCAAAGGACATTCTTAAATGTCACTATATGACGACTCTGCTCAGCCCAGAGCTCATAAACTAAGTGGACTTTTGGCTTGTTGATATTCTGCTGCCACAATGTCTTCTAGCAACAATAATGTTATGTCTCTTGCTGAGAGTTAGATGAAAAGATTGATACCTCTCTCATGTATGTACACCAAATATGAAACAACAGCCAGCAGCCGGTTAGCTTAGCTTAGCATAAACTGACTGAAATGACTGGAACAGCTAGCCTGTGTACAAAGTTTTAAAAAAATCAGTTTACCCGTGAAGCTCACTAATTAACGTTATATCACATCTATTTATTGTGTACAAAAGCCGAGATGTGAAAAAGACAACTTGAGGTGGATTATTTTTTACTTTGAGGGGTAGCTGTTTCACTGCAGTCGCTAAGCTAAGCTTAGCTAAACGTCTCCTGGTTATAGCTTCATATTTAGCATACACACATGAGAGTGCTATTCATATTCTCGTCAAACTCTCGGCAAGAAAGCAAATAAGCATATTTTCCAAAATGTCAATCTATTTCTTTAAAGGAATTGATTAATCCTTTTAATGACTTGTTTGTGTAAAATGAATGTTTCTAATGTTGGAGTTTCCCTTCATTTCCTCAGCCTCCACCGGCTTTGATTCTACTGTGAAGGTCATTTTGCTCTCAGTGTGTTATGATTGTTATGTTGAGTCGAACCATCAGGAAGCTCTATGTCCACTTTATTCTGATCTGTATGCAGCCATGGGGGGTTGGTGTTTGTTGAATATTTTGGATACTGGAGCAGCTGAATTCCATTGTGACATTTCCTGCATTTCACTGATTATCATTATATGGCAGTGACACTAAATATCTTCCAATTGTCCGTGCCTGTCTCTCCACAGGTAGGTCATTGTGTCTGTGATACAACACTTTTGCAGCGACAAATGTCAACACTGCAGGGCTTCAGACAACATGTTGGTTATAGAAAGCAGGTTGGGAAAACTTGCAAACAGGACATGAAGAGGGCAAAGTACATGTAGCATCAATCCAGGTGACATTTAGATTTGAAAAGGTTCATTAGAAAAAGTAAAAAACATAAATCATGTCTTAGTTTATCTATACACGACTCATAAACAGGCTCATCTCAAGCATGTGCCAGTAAATCCTAAGGAAATGGTACTTTACTTTTCATAATGTGTCTCTGCAGTGCATTTCACCAGCAGTGTAATTTGGAGCATATGAAAGAAAAGTGTGATAGTGTACAGAGAAAAGAGTGAGCTGAAATCTTGTCGGTTTGGACAGCTGTGGGCTCTAGCGGTGTTACCGCTGTGTTGGTGCTCTGACATTTGTCTGATACATCACTGCTTCAGAGAACAGTCTGACCATTCATGCAGAAACACACCGTCGTGACTGACTGCTCCTCTCCGAGGAACCAAGCTCCCTCACAAACTCAAAGACTCTTCAGCTCGCTCCTGTGTTTCACTCTGACATTTTGATAAATCTATCTCAGTGACTGACTGGACTAAATGTAAAATTACCTCTGAGGATACGCCAAGGGATATTTGTATGGATGTGACCAAACTTACACTGTTAACAAGTTGTTTTTTTCTTTGTCAGCTGGTCACGGTTTCACTGTGTGCTCTTTATAAAAATGCTGTTTTTCAAATGTTCCAAAGTGATTAATGTAATATGCTTTGACAGCTGTTGTTGTCATATTTTGGGTTTGGTGGATCCTCTAGGTTCTTCAGAAATACAAATCTGACAGGTGAATCCGCCTTATAGGCTCTGACTTTGCTCAAATGTGTGTCGTTTGTTGAATAAACTGGTAAATGTTAAACTGTAATAAGAGTGTTAAATATGTTTCTGTCATGTTAATTAAATGTACCTTGTGACGGACTGTTAAATGTTTTCATTGAAATAAAATTCTGTTAAGTCACTATCTATCGTCGAAGGGGGAAACACGATGGTGATTGAGCCTATGGCCCACAATTGAAAGCCCTTGCATTTGCAGTATTACGTACTGGATGTCTGTGGCAACACTTATGGGCAAAAATTACAATTAATTACAAGTTGGTGACATCAGACGCCCTTTAACTTGTGTGGAGCGCCGTAGGCTTCTGATTTTCCGGTCTGTAATTGCGAGTAAATGTTTACATGGCTTAACGCACAAAGAAAAGAGCAATGGCTACAAGCAATGAAACTTCAAAAAACAAGTGCAAATTCAAATCCAAAGAAAGAAATCAGACGTTCAGAAGAAGGCAACAAAAACACACCTGCAATTATAGCTTGTCGCCATAGTGAACAACACAGAGATCTTCAAGATTGTAACTTTAAGCAATAGGAAAAGATGCCTTGTACAAACTGAACATTAAATACAACATAATAACATAGAGTTGCAGTCATATGCCAACTCTGCCAAAAATAGTTGCCCATATATTGGAATATAAGGGTAAGGGGTCTCTGACAGACTGATTGCACACAGCGTAACCAAACTCTAATTACATCCACTCAGGTTGTTTGAGGACTCTGTCCTGAATCAAGGTCACTATAATCTTGTTGTGGGTGAGTTTAATATTTCAAAACAAATCTCTCCAGAGCTCTTATACAGTAATGTATTATAGAGCAAAAGGCCTTTGAGTACCTGGAAATGATGCAGCGCACCTTGAAACTACGAGATGAGAGTGAAAGAGAGATGGATGTTTTGATGGAGGGTGGAAGAAGAGGGAGAGCTTTGATGATACACTCAAGAGCTTATTGATCTTATCGGTTGTTCTGAACAACCTCTTATTGCATTTCATAGTCCACAGATGTATTACTTGCCTGAATGCTTCCTGCAAGCTTGACTCAAGGAAGTCCCATCCGTGGAAAAGCTGCAGTCTCTAAGAAAATGTTTCCAAAGCTATGTGCCTTAAATTTGAGAATGAACTGTTACATATTTCAAAAGACGGATGAGACTATTTTCTAAAAGACAGGTGTTTACCAGACAATGTTTTCAAGATAACTAATACCCTCAATTGTACTCAAAAGTAATAAAAAAGACTTTATGTACAGGATGGATATGTCTTTTTGGCTTGGAAGTATTAAAGGTATATTGTTTTATAATCAGTAGTTCGTCTTTTGGCATGATGCTGGAGAAAGAGTGCAGTAAATCACTTCCATCACTTATTATGTGTCTAAAACCCTTTATCCTTTCAGGACAGTTTATTTAATGGGTGAGTCCATTAATGTTACTGAATTCCAGGGTAATTCTTTCCCCAGGATAAATGATTTCTAGGAGGGGAAACAACAGAAGAGCCCTAGGGACCCAAATGGGGCACCTCTAATCCTGATGTATTCATCCAAGCCTCTCTAAACCCCGTCGCCCCACTGGGGTCAAAGCACCGGGGTTGTTAGCGAGTGTCCTCTTTTATGAGGCTTCATCTCTAATGAGGCCCACTAAACTCAGTGTCCTGTTAACCAAGAATCCCTCATCCTCATTTGCTCTCTCCTGCTCCTTTTTTTCCTTCTTATATTGTCAACACAAAGTAGTAGCCAAGTCAGCAGTATTATAGTAATTCCAGCATTTCAATAATTTACAGTAACTTCAGAATAACCTGGTAGCAACATGCGAGGAAAGGGAAGATGACCTTATTTATTTATAAAATCATGATACATGTGTTTTTAAGCCGCATTACTTGCCCAGAAATGGTTCTTCGTGACTGAAACTGATCCATCTTACCATCTTAGATAAAACAATGTGACTAATATAAAATTATTGGGAAAAGTGACACACAAAATTGCTTGATAAATGGTATCCAGTGCCTTCAATTAAAGGTAATTAGAGGAATTTTGGTGGATATTCCTGGTGAGCCTACCAGACCAAATCAAGCAAACCTTTAGGGAGAGGGATGATGAGATCTCCTTATTTAGTGTTGCTACGACTGTCAAGCTTTCCATTTTCAAATGCCACATACAGTTTACAGTGGTAGATTTACCACTTCAAATCAAGGGGCGACCTCCAGGTCTGAAAAAGTTAAGCCAATGTGGAAGTGCCTTAAACCTGCATTCTCTCAAATGACCAGTAGGGGGAAACTCTACTAGTTGCAAAAAGAAACATGACTCGACTTCTCACTTGATTTTCTCAAACAACATTTTCTTCATCAGTTTATCTTCAATACAGCATGATGTTTATTTTGTAAAGTAAAGAAGGGTATGCTTTAGGGCGTGGCTACCTTGTAATTGACAAGTTGCTACCACGGCGACCTGTCCATCTGAATGGAGGCGTACCAATGCGTGTATGGCACAATGTACATTTAAATAACTTTTTGGGTGTGTCATGTTTTCTTTGAACTTTAATCCTTTCACAGTGTGTTTTCAGTTTATGAAAGTTAAATGTAACATTTCGGTTGCCCTAAAAATTTCTTGTTTAGTGTTCAGTTGTATGAAAAGACGGTTTAAGGAGTCGGATGTTCATTTTTTCTGGTAAGAACATTTTGTTTTAAGCATGTTTTTTGTGAGCTGAAATTAGCATCCCAATTACCTTGCTAACCAAGCTAGCTAGCATTAGCTGGTAACTTAGCTATGCTGTGCTAACGGTGCCTGGCCCCGTCAGGCCTCGCTCCTCCAAATATGGTCACTTCTGGCTCCAAAAAACCAAGATGGCGACGGCCAAAATCCCAAACTCAAGGTTTCAAAGCGGTTGTCCAAAAAAACAGTGGATGAGTTGGCTACATTGTTTTTTTTATGCAGTTTATGCTTGAAATTCACAGTAAACTTTAAAACATTCCTAAGACTTTTGGTCTTGTTTTGTGGCTGTGAAAAAAAAGACACTTTTATTACAGCCCTGTGTGCACACTTCAACATGTGGAGAAATCCAAGCTTGACAGGCTGTCAGTGCCAAATTAGTGCCTGGTTGCTAAGCTACTGTTGGCCACCCACCATTCGGGGGCAGGGTTTAGGGAACAGTCGATTGCACCGAGGTTCCCTGATAGATTTGCAACGTGAAAGATACTTTAGGCATTTTTATACACAATGTTAGTATTTTAGAGATTTTTTTCCCCGCTTTTTCAGATACAACCAACACGCCCCTGAAGTGTTTGATCCGTTTTGTGAAACTGCAGGTGGTTCTAAGGACGGCCAATAACTAATGCTTAATTTTGTCACTCCTTGTTGATTTGCTATCCTTCACGGCATCATAAAACTCTGAAGCTGGGTGTTTTATTTTGCCACTTACAGGCAATCACTGCCAGTAGGGGAAAATAGACGGATTTCCCTGTTTGCCTCGATAGGGGGATCAGAAATACGGCTGTGCACGTAATCCCGGAGACTTATGGCAGTGCATGTGCACCTAGGCACATCAACATCAAAAGGCCGCTGTGAGATATGATGGCCGGGCCAAGAGACAGATAGGCTGCAAGAGAGAGTGAGAGCGGAGGAGGAAGTGATAGATGGAAGGGAGGAGGGGGAGGGAAGGAAGGACAGAGGTGCGGTGAGGTGAAGAGGGGATAAAGAAAAAAGGATATTATAAGGGAAGAGATGAGGTTGAATAGAAAAAGAGGGGGAAGAGCAGAGGTAGGAGGATGAAAGGATGAGGCCCAGACTCAACGATGCATCAGTGTATCTGAGCTGAAAAACATGTATTTGACTGTGCATATGAACAATAGGAATAAGTGCAGGTAGCATTGATGATTGATGCTGCATTTCTCACTTGAATCCCTGACGGGGTGAACTTCATTTGTTGTAGACTTGAATTCAGAGTATCTTCAATGTAGGATGACAGATGTGAGCAAGAAGTCAGAATCCTGTGTTGCCTCTCCTGCACAAACAATAATTCTATGAATACCTCGTAAATCTTCGACTTGTTTCTTTCACACACAAATTTCCATTCTTCTGTTTCTTTATATGTGTTTCATCCCTGTGAGCCTTTGAACAGCTTATTTTCCAGTAGCATTTTATATCCAAGCATTTCCCCCCAGCTCTTTCCAAAAGCTGGCAATACAAGAAATAAATAAAAGTGAAGTGGGTACTGTACTGTTGATGGTATTTGTGACTGAGGTCTGTAATCCTATTAAGGACAAATGAATTTCCTGTGATGCCTATTATGGATTTTCCAAGAGATTATATATAGTAATTAGTCCACATGGCAAATCATATTAGTGTAAAACCATAACTCTTTATAGCACGAGAGACTTTGTGACTTAATTGTTCAAAATCAAAAGGAGAGAAGGACTTCTTACTAATTAGTCCTTTTCATTTGTGGCACTAATGTTAGTTTTAAGGAAAGTTTGAAAGGGAAATCTAAATCCATATATCCAACATACATTTTACTAAATAATAAGATTATTACATAACATATACAGTCTATGACATCAATTATCTGTGTTTTCCAACAGTCTTCAATTACCCTCTACGTCACTGAGAAGGCATTATTCATGCAGACACATCTCCCTTGCTGGCCCTCAAATCACTTAAACTCCTGCCAGCGTGCAATATATGCTTTCATTTCGACAGTCTTCCAGAGGCGTTGTTGTATCTTGAGAAAAAACAGGGATCATACAAAAGCAGGTGTAATCCTGCCTTCTCCTCTCTGTGAAAAACATAACGATGTGTCATAGAGCGGTCACAGACAGAAGCTGCAGGATATGTGAGGTGTGAGAAGATATTGGCATATCTTTAAATGTACAACTGTGTGTGTGTGTGTGTGTGTGTGTGTGTGTGTGTGTGTGTGTGAGAGAGTGTGATTGTTTGGGGGCACAACTAGAGATACCTGGAAAATGAAAACATCCAGACATATCATGTTTTCCACGAGGCTACTATTGGATCGATTAGATCATTTTGACCAGGTAATAACTCATCATCAGCACAGACGACATGAACCTAAAAGCAGAGCTGAAAAGCAGAACTGTGATCTGTAAAACAAAGTTTTTTTATACCAAGGTTTTGTTCAAATGTGATGTCTAAATAAGAGCCTTAACATGATCGTTCTGTCACAGAGTTGTGAGATTCTTCTCTGCTTAACTAAAGGACAATGGTGAATTTTTCTGATCTAAATTGTTCTGGCAATATTGAGGCACTTTTTTCAAGGCTGATCTGAATCTTTTGCTCCGTAACTGGCGGCAGAAAATGGATAGTTTCAGTCAAGCTGCAAAAAGTGCCAACTGTCAGTCTGGGCCAAACTCATAAGCAGCAGCCTGTTATCTGACATTTCTTAGAGGGATCTTCCCATAAATATTCCTCTTGACATAAATGAACATTACTGACAAAGTAATGTCTTCTCTGCATTTCATTATTATTAGCAAGTGTGCATCAATAAAGCGCGAGAATGCCATTTTGTTGGCATTTACTAAACACTAGTGCCCTTTCAAAACTGTCCTGTTTGGAGTAGGTCTGGTAGCCTGGCCTCCAGTACTGCTGCTTACAGCTTTCTCAAGAACCCCTCATCCAAAAAAGCTTCACATTCAATACTGCACTTCCTTGAGTCCAGTTCACCTGCCAAATGTGAAGTAAATTGGATAAACGGTAGTTGAGAAAATCCAAGGACAGACATGCATAAAGACAGAAAGAGACCCCAGACCTTTTAGTTAGATCATTCCACAGCTGCTGAATGAAAACTGTTCTGCCGGCTCTATCTGAGTAAACATGTCTCAGCAGAAATATTTTCATGATACATCTGCTACCATTGTGTCAAACCAAACTCTGAGCATCACGCCATATTGCGAGATATCATGGAACTGTCTCTTGCGATACACTAAAGATTGATTGCCAACAGTATCAAGCAGAGGGGTTTTCTTTATGTGAACCCAAACAGTTTTGCTTCCCTGTAAATTCAGCTTTTTCTGCCAGTTTAAAGGAATAGTTCGACATTTTGGACAATGCACTTGTTTGCTAGAGAAATCGACTTTGCAAATGTTTTATAAGGAAGGAAACACATTAATCACATTGGTTACACCTTATGGATACACATAATGAGTTTTGATGAGAAACACTTAATGTAAATGCATCTCTTTTGTTTGTTTCCAAGAAAACTCTATAACGAAATACCATTACCTCTACAGCTCACTGATTAACATGTCGTATCTCCTTTGTTAAATAAGTGAAAAAGCAACAAGATCCAAGGGTTTATGTGCAACACTATTTCTTGTCTCTACGCAGCAACTTCCAGGAATCTCCAATGGCTGTGTGGCAACCTCACGATGACGTCACAGTAAGAAAGGGAATATGCATATTCCCCAAAATGTCAAACTATATTTCTAAGGCTATTTTACATTTCATTTAAACAATGTGTTCGTGATGAAACTACATGCACTTTGGCACACACTGCTCCCCCTCTCAATAGTCTTTCAAACTACAAACTGTGCCGAAAACAGAGTAAATGACACACAAAGCTAACTTGTAAAACCGGGTACAGAGCACCACACTCACGTCCAAGTAAAACAACAAGTGCACACACAACATGCGCTACACTACACCTCAGGTACAGTTGTTTAATGTACATACACACATTAGAAGACATGCAAACTGCTTTCTTCTGTTCCAGTCTATCCTGTACCTTAGATTTGTTAAGGATGAGAAACCTACTTCTTATGAATTACTGTTACTGAGTCTGAAATATATTAAACTGCAGTCAGAGATGTATTTAGAAATGTGATGTAGACACAAAATATATGAGACCCCTTGACTGATATCCATCTCCAATGCCCTCTGCTTATAACCTACGTGCAGCTACTGACCACAAACCATATTTATGGCACTTGATATTCATGCCAGCCTTGTGGGTTATGACCTGATGTCTTCACAGAATGTTTAAACTGGAGATTCATCAACATTTGAATGAGATCCCTGGAGAACACTCTCATCTCGCCGCATACTCAATCGATCAACACAGAAACCTCTGTAGCTCATAAAACACTGATGCTCTCTGCTATTTTTAGATATAAACGACAGGGTGATTGATCGCAATGTCCCCTTCATGGGAAGTTAGGAAATCACTGTGTGCTCCTAGAATTATTTCGGATAGAATTGTCTGAAAAAAGTAGGCCACAACGACTTCTTGGGTGGACTTTTTTTAAGAATGAATTGCAAAGGTGAATCAATACACATCATATATAAATCAGCTCAGTGGCTGCCTGGCAATTAAATGTGTTGCTGTTGTTGCTGAGCTGTGCAAATACACCAAAGGGTGATGTGAAAATGCCAAACAGGCTCGTTATGATTATTTTACAGTTCAACTACTTTGTAAAAAATAAATAATCCAGATGAAAAGTGATGAAATCTGCAAACGTCTGTGGACTATCCAGAGTAACATGGAGTCTGATTTTGGAAAAAAGGGTGATGTTGAATTTATAAACTTCCGTTCAAAATGTTTTGGGGGGCAGACATCTGAGAGATATAACTTTTATCTCAACACCTGGAACAAATAAGGCCAAAACTATTTGCTTGACTAGAGTAGAGTAAGGGAGTAGATGTATTTATACATCATTTTAAATTGAATCACATATTTTAGGTATCGTTTACGCAACAGTTTATAATTAACCTTTAAAAGGCCTTCGGGTAAAGCTCACTGTGAAATAATTAATAATAATTAATTAATTAAAATGTTTACGACAACTCAAATCAGCAAGGGGTAGATTTTAATAATCAAATGCTGAGGTGTGAACACTTCTATAGTGACAAAAACAGTTTTAAAAGATGAGATGCTGCATGTTTTCTATTGATCCTAATGTATATTTCTTTGTTAGCTGTTAGCAAAGTATGTATTTAGAAGTGAGCGAACACGGACATGGATCCCTCCACCTGTGTCAGCATGATTTTGATGGCTGATTACACCACAGGGTTCTGATTGCGTAATGTAATCATACAATAGTAGATAGCTTGTTAAATTGGATTGCCTGACTGATCCACCTTAAAGAGAAGTTTAGCTCAATAACTTCTGTTTGGCAGTGACTGACATTTGATATGAGCAAATGAAATGTTGCATATCAACTGCATCTCCCTCAGTCTCCTGCCTTCATAGCCTTGGACCTCCTGGCTCTTCCTGCCGTGTGCATCCTCCATTTCCTGCCTGCCATCACCTTGAGGCGATGAGGCATCTCTTCACAGGGCTGTGTCCAAGTGTGAGCCGCTAAATCCCCTAGATTTTGTAATTTGCCTCAATACTGCCTAATTGCCGAAATAGAAAAAGAATACATTGAAATGTAATAAATAGCGCAGGACTGAGTATTACGTGACATCTCAAGAGGCGTGATGAAGATGTCGTAGTAAACACATTGCAGTCGTTCTGAGTGATTAACTGGTGCATAAAGCTTGTTAGGGCTTTGAGTGACAGTCTCTCTCTTACTGATGTACTCTCTTCAAAGGTATTAAGCTTGGAGGCTGACATGTGTTAGTACATGGTCCAGCACTGGGTTGCGTATAACCAGATATGTTTACATTAGCAGGTGCCAGTGAATTCATAATGTGTAGAGCTACTGAACATACAAGGCTATGTGATCTTATGATGGCAAAGGCAAATTCCAGTTTCTATTCTTTATTTACTTTTTATATGAAGTATTAATGTAGTTGGAGAGCCACTCGTCTCATTTTACCAATCAGACAGATTAAAAAAAAATTGCCCTACAAGGCGGTGATTTAAAAAAATAGTCACATTCACACATGAAAAACATTGAAATGGAAAGTACCCCACCAGGTGTCGAATAGCTGTTACTACAAACACTTAGTGTGTCCTTTACTATGAGCCGATCTTCTTCTTTTTTCACACATTGCTTGTCAAAATATTTACTGGCTGTGGGCACATGATGAGTCTGAGGATTTTAATGTGGTTTAGATATCAATTATGCGCAGCAGTAGGATTTAGAGTTAAATTTGCATAGTTTAATTGAGAAAGAATGTATGTTCAAGGGACTTTTTTCACTGCAAACTGCACAGCTCTTCTACTTTTAATTCAGATATACTGTAAATATTTCTTCACAGTAATTTGACATATTCTTATTGTATTTTCATTTTTGTACATTTATGTTTCTTGCACACATTACTTTTATTTTATAATTTTTTTTTCTTATTGTTCCATTTTAAATCTTACTGTGAAAGCAAATTGTGTGTATGTGTAAACCTATTTGGCAATAAACCAAATTCTGATTCTGACATTTGAACTTATTACAGTTATAGACTGTATATCAGGTCACAGTAGGAAAAGCACAGGTGCTACTAATAACATTAACGATGGCTCTGTTCTATTCAAGTGTCCCAGCATGCACAATACCAGGATTAATTACAATTCTGTTTTTTTTTTTTTTTGTACCCATGCTTCTCCCACTGGGACACATAGAGATGTAAAAGGCACATTTGCCTAAAATAAATGTTAGGTGAGAAATATAAAAAGTTCTGTGGCTACATTCAATTTAGGAGTTTAGTGGGGCACTTTAATACAGAGGCATCGTTAATGTTATGGGTAACACCTGCGCTTTTCCTTCAATGACAAAGATAACCAGAGTAACGTCTGTATACAAAGACCTGCACCAGGAGAGAGTGGAGGTGCGCCTCCGTATAACAAGTAGATGTGATCAGCAGCATTTCATGTTAGATTCTTAAACTTAGCTTGGTTTGCATATAACACAAGACAATAACAATGGATACTCAATTACTACTTTATTAAAAAATAACATTTAATACGCAATGATACAACACTGTACATTAGAGTGTGTGTGTGCAGGGGGAGCAAAGGTGTCCCGGAGAAGACTTGTGAGTGAAGGGCTGCTGGTCAGCTGTGAGGACATGCCGTAGTTGTCTCATGCTGCATTCATCACGCATGGAGGGTTCACTGGTGTGCATCTCAGAGTAAAAACTGAGCTCTCACACATCTGAAGGTATCGTCACATGTGTCTCTTCTTGCAGGACGTTCAAACACAAATTGTTATTTTTATGTTTTGAATTGTTATCGTCATGTTTTTTTCTGCAACAAGCAGGGGAAATTCCATGAGAAAACTCACAAACCCTGAGTTTCTGACTTTTAGAATAGCTGTTTCAAGTCAGACATTAGTATTTCTGGTATGCCCTCATGTTATGAATGCAGCATTAGTCCTGAGAGGAGAAAAAGGTGGATGTAAGGGTCTTCTGTTAAGGTAGTCAGTCCAAGATGGGCAGTGGAAGTGTGTGATTCCATGATAAACCAACCATCACGTCCGAAATTCAACAACATATGAGGCCACTCCAAAAATACCTCACGTGTGACACACAGATGAACAAAAATCTTTGCAGACTGAGACCCCTGAAGAACCACAGATCGGTTCAGCTAATACTGTACGGCCCTATTATAGAGTGAATTTCTGCACCGTCTTAGACAGATGCCATAGTGCATGTCATCAAAAAAAAGACACCAAAAAAAATCCAAAAATTAAAAATAGAGACTAGTGGTATTTTACAGAATATCACATTAGTTCACAAAATAGTGGAGCAGTCTGACAATAGATTGGTCCATATTTCAATGGACAACATGAAGTACTGACAATGTGAGATGGCAGTATTTAGCTCTGCAACAATGTAACAGCACTCAGAAGAAAAAAGGAAATTAAAATAAAAACTAAAAAGAGAGTTAAGTGCGAGGTCAGACTTCTTGTAAGTCAGTCAAGTCCGCAGTTTAAAGGCGCATTTCAGTGGCGTTTTGTTAGCCTTAATTTTGGGTCATTGTTTAATTGCTACATCAAAACGTTCTGGCAGTGTTAGACTAAGCCAGAGGACACACAGGCTTCATTTGTCAGGACATCAATTCTTTGTTTATTGAGAAAATGGAGATCATTTCATGTACCGACTCTTAATTTTAAGTCCTAAAATAATGATTACAAGATAGATGTAAAGTGTGCAGAAACTGCACTGGTTGATAGTAAGCCGTGGCCGTGTTGAACATTGTTGCATTTCTTAATGCATCTCAGTTTCAAGGCATATGTGGAAGACTTCATCATGCTAATTATATGACTAAGGAAAGGCTAGATAATTCAGAAAGGCTAGCTAATAACTCAAATTGTGTCTTAAAGATTTAATACTCAGTGACAAGTACAAAATTAAGTAAATGACATACTAAACTGGCTAATACAAATTCTACTGAGGGACTATGGCATGGAGAAGTGATAGGTTAGATAAGAAACTTTCTCTAAGAGTTGCAGAGTCCCTAGTTATTGGAAAGTAGGAAGAAAAAAGACTCGTCTTAATGGCAGCGATTTTAGCTTTTTTGTAGGAAAGTTTCTCTCATTAATATCATTCACAAACTGGATTGTTTAACAACACTCTTGCATCATTGCCCTGAGAAATATGTTCCCTCGCGGCTATGGGTCTGAAGATGCCTTTTGATTTTGTCAGAACGGCTGAAGCATTTGCCACACACAGGGCAACTGTATGGCTTCTCCCCAGTATGGATCCTCATGTGTACCTTCAAGTGAGCCATCTGTGTGAAACCCTTTCCACAAATCTGGCAGCGAAATGGTTTTTCTCCCGTGTGGCTACGCTGGTGCTCCTGGAGTCTGCCAGAGGAGCTGCAGCATTTCCCACATACTCCACAGCGGTAAGGTTTTTCTCGAGTGTGCACTTGTACATGCACATGCAGGTGGCCAACATGACTAAACGCCTCACCACAAACCTTGCAGCTAAAGGAAGACATGTGGCCTTGAAGGGGTGATTTTTGATTAGGGCAGTCCACAGCATTGGCTCCTTGGTTGCGCATGTGAGAAGCCTGTCCTCTGTTAGCTCCAGTTCCATTTCCTTTAGCACCAACCATCTGTCCTCCATTCTCCACCCCAATAATGTCAATGTTGTTCTCATTTGAGCAGTTTGGGTTGACTGGTGCAAGTGGCTGGGCGCCACTGTTGGAGGAAGTGGAGCCTCTGTGGGCTCCTCCACTCTCTACCTTCACATGCCTTGAGGACCCTCGAGATGCAGGATCCCTCTCCCTGTTCTCCACACCTTGACTTTGAGGGAGGTTGGATGTGTGGGGGCCGTCCTGGGGATATTCATTTCCAACACGCGGGGGAGTGAACATGTTCTCTGGTGTGCTGCAAGAGCCATGGCCACGAAGCTGATCATCTCCTTGGTTGGCCCGGAGGTCTCTTTTATCCTTAATCTGAATAGGGATGCGCTCTTCATGCCCCATGCTGGGACTCCACTCACGCCGTGGATGCTCACCGTCCTCCTCGTCCAACAGCGCCATGGACGGACGATCTGAGAACACAACAAGAAGAGGCTCAGATGAAAATAATAACTTCATTGCGGTCCATGGCACAGTGCAACGCTAGTTGAACTACATACGCCATATGGCACTTGCCGTTCACAGAATTTCATAGTTATGAAGTTATGGCGGTTCTATTTAAATATCTAAATGGACTTGGTCCTCACCTTAGTTATGGCTAAACCCAAGGGGGAGAAAATGTGAAGCTATAGCTGGTAAAATGTAAATAGTAACTGCAGTGTTCTTTTGTAAACCACCATTTTTCCCTCAAAGACGCCGAGCTTAACTCCCTACCCTGTTAACTGAAATTAACAAAATGATTTTAATTCAGATTTGAACACGTGCTCATATTTGTTTACGATATTGTTTGCGTTTTAAAGTAATTGTATTATTAATTATCTTTGATAGACAGTTTTTTGAATATTTGAATAGAGATATCAATATAGAAATCTGTAACGGTGGTGATACACAACATGTCTAAAGTTTAACTGAGCTGGTTTACATACAGTGCAGCACCAGTGTTTACCTCAGGAAACTGTAGCAGAGGTAATAATTCACCCAAATCACACACAGACTTTCATGATCAATTTCATGATCAATTTAGTTACAAAATAATGGCCTAAACAATACTTTCATTTAATGTTTATAACTCTTCTATAAAAACAGTCAGTTGAACTCCTGAGTACTTAAGAATTGCAATACAAACGGTAATCAAATACTGTATGTGAAGCCTACATAAAGTCTCCACTCCCTTGAAGTGAATGGCACACCACCATTCATTCACAGTGGATGTGACTGGGACATTTTAACAAGTGCTATCATAAAATGTCAGGTGAAAGTGTACGTAAAAAAATGACTACAAATAGATAGAAAGTTAAAGTGCATGGCGTATTTACAGATAATAAATAATGGCACCTTCGGCAACACTTCTGCAGCAGTTTCAGCCACGACTGGCTGTGTGGTCAGAGTTTTAAAATTGGAGTAAACAAACACAAACACGGTGACACAACAAGTGAATCGTGGGAATTTCCTTCGTCAGTGTTCACTTGTATCTGTCGTGAATTAGTAAACCGACTAAGTCAAAATGCACACTAGTACACACATTTACCCGCTAACCCGGGTGTAGGCTAATCGGCTAACCTAGCTGATTGGCTAACGAACAAAGGTTGCTAACGCGCTAGCCATTCACAACAACAGCGGCTAAAGTCAACTAGCTCGCTAACGGCTAAACTTAACTTGTTTAGAAGTGAGGCAACATTATTCTGAGACTATTTGATGTGTTGTTACATTTGTTCTGCACGCGGTCATTTCTATTTCACCACCTAATGCCACCCACAGACTCGGCAGTTAGGACATAACGGGGCGCAACTGCACCGTTAGCTTTCAGCGGAGCTAACCTGGCCATATTTCGATCCCAGCGTCTCGCAGCCTGCGTCTCAAATGGTCGTTCTCCCGCTCCCTGATCGCTATCTCTTCCTGGTACTCCAGAATCGTGTCCTCGACAGATTTGTAGATCTCCTGCGCAGCTAGCATGAGACGCTCAGTCAAAAAGACGTTTAAAAACTGCAGTTTGGTCATTTTCTTGGTTCGCACGGAGCCCTCGCTATCCTCCAAAATGGACCAAAAAAGATGCTCGACCCAATCACGTGACCCGGAGTTATGTCTTCTTCTTCTTCTTCTTCTTCTTCTTCTTCACCTTCTTCTTCTACATCGTTTCCCCAAGATTTACTGTGACCCCACTGATCTGTTATATCTCTGTGCTGCAGAGGCGGCTGCTATGGGTTAGTTACTGTTTAAATGGGGTAACGTCAAATGTGTAACTTTGATTTGAGGAGTGGGGGGGACACAAAACAGAAAAAATTTTCTCGATTTGAATCCCATTTCCCGCATTTCTACAAACATTTATGGACTATGGTGATTAAAAAATCCAAGAAAAAAATCAAGTTGGCCATAATGATAAATTCTGGCAGAAAGAATAGTACTAAAATATGTAGAAGAAAAACCTGTCTTACTTTCTGAATTTGTTTAATATAGGGGCCGATAGCCAAGACTGGAGAGAATAATTTTATAGTCAAAAATGTTCACAATTAATGTTTTGCATGGCCCCTAAGAGCAGCTCCCTGGCGTGCCAAGAGCTTTCCAAGAGACACCGTTTTGATTCCTGTTGCTGTGCAGCTTTGGCTGAAGATAACTGGACATCTACGGGTTTTGTTTTTTGGCAGTGGGTAGTGACGGCAACTTTGTGTGCATTGCTTTGGACATGTTCTGCACATTTTTGAGTTGCCTTTTTCCAGTTTTGGAAACCAGCTTTGAAAAATGTTTGATATAAATTCTTGGTCAAATTGGATTTTTCATGCCCAAAAGCTTGAGCACAGAAAAAAACACAAGAATCCATTGACTCCTGGACTGTATAGTGGAGCCAAGGAAATTCACAGTAACACTTTTCTTGGAATCGCAGCGTTTTGTTGGTGAGCTGCTGCACTACAATGAGCTTTGGGTCAGCATGGTCTTGTTCAGCTTTCTGCTCGCCCGCCTGCACTTCTCTGCTTGTGTCTGTCTCCTCAGGTCTCTCTTATGAAATATGAAAATGTGCTAGCCTGTTGCTGACATGAGACATAATGGAAATAAATGACCTGGCCCTTTATACAGCACATACTGTACCTGCTGCTGCTCCTCCCTGCCTCACCCTCTGTGTCTTGAGGCAGCTCCACCTCATCTGATGTCTGATATGAAAGCAATCGCGCTATGATCGTATTGAGCCACTGGTGTGTGAGACATTACACTAGCAGCCAGAGAGTCTGCTTGTCGTACATTGCTGACGAGAAATATTAGGAGGCACTTCAGCAACTCGGTGAGTAACTGTCGGTAGCATCAAGCTAGCAAATCCGGCATTAGCGTCACATCAACAGGTGCAGACAGAACATATGATTACCCCGAGCTAATTTCCTGAATCTTCTTTTTATTGTGTGCCACAACCGCGTCATTCAGTGAGCTATTTTTATAATGTGCGTCGCGTGCGCGCGCGTCCACAGAGGCACGATGTGTCCTGCTCCTCCGTGGCGATGACGGTTTGCGGTAAGAAAATAATAATAAACTCATTTTAAAGTGGGGGGGGGGGGGGGACACAAAGGGATTTTGAAAAGTGAGGGGGACATGTCCCAGTGGAAATTACGCCCATGGGTAACGTAACACTAATTAGGTCACCGAATATGGTGTAACACCTGCTGCTATCAGCGTGATAAAACAACATACCCCATGTTGTGAAAGTGACAGTATGTTTTATAGTGATGCCCTATATCCTATTTATGAGAACTCTGTATAAACTAGTGCTGTCATATGGCTGCAAATGTTAGTTTAACATCTAGGATGTTAACCTGTAGTTTCCTGGTTACACTTTTTTTGCACACATAAAACTCCTCCATATCTTTATCATTAGCATCAGTATCAAGTCTAAAAGTAGATTCCTGTACCAGTCACCACACATGATTTACTTCAATTAGGCTTTTCTTGGTTACAATATTCAAAATGCATCAGTAAAGTAAAAAGGTATTTAAAATAAAAAATAAATGGGACCTATTTTGTCATCTAGTTCAATAGTTCAAAGAAAAGTTTAGATAATTTAGATATGGGCCTTATAATAATCTTAACAGATGCTTCTCATCCCAGTGCAAGCACCCACTGCAAACCAGCAGTGTGATGCCTGAACCCCAAACATTACATTTTTACATTACATGTAATTTAGCAGATGCTCTTATCCAGAGTGACTTACAGTGAACTAACTACAGGGATCAACTCAGGGTT
Organism: Bovichtus diacanthus; assembly: GCA_943590825.1. Classification (NCBI taxonomy): domain Eukaryota; kingdom Metazoa; phylum Chordata; class Actinopteri; order Perciformes; family Bovichtidae; genus Bovichtus; species Bovichtus diacanthus. Next base: position 8,087,610 of record CALSBV010011423.1, read on the forward strand.
AAGTGCTTTGCTCTGGAGCACAATGGTGGCAGTCTGGTATTGAACTCACAAACTTCCAGGGTTCTATTTGGAAGCATAACCACTAGACTACCACCAGCAAACAAAGCATTATGCATCTTTGTATGAAAATGTGCTATCGGAGTATTAATACAAGTCCCAAATATAAACAACATATTGTGGCAACTAGCTACTTCATCATTAATATTTTTCATATTTGTATAGTAATGTTCCTGCTCTATATGTTATATGTTACTATACTTTGCTTGTATTTTTATTTCCTCTTAATATTGTATGCGCCAAGACACATTCCTTGTAAATGAATAACTTACTTAGCAATAAACCTTATTCTGTTTTTTTTTTTTAAGTTTTTAAAAATATATATGAAAGTGCAAAATAATGTAGACTTGAATGTGCTTAAGTTATATATAATATAGTATATATACTTACAATATATATATATTTTTTTATTAATTTCAATTAATTATTTAGTAAAACAAAAGATGATATGACCTGGAGGACTGGCTTCCTTGCACTTGATTTAACTTGAAATGTAAAAAAAAGACCCATTTTTTTTAAAGCAATAATTTATGTATAGATAAAATAATAGCGTATTCACAGCCTTTGTAGCAGGGGCCCCCAACCACCGGGCCGTGGATCATTTGGCCGCACAGAAAGAATAAACATTATTTTTGTGTGTTGGTAATATTTATTGTAAGCATTTTTATGCATTATATCATATATACTACAATGTAATAATAATATAAATAAAGTGCATAATATAAAATGGAATAATTACATTTACATTATATATGTACTAATTCAATGATATGTTTTGCACTTTGTGTGTTTTGTTATGCCTGCCCCCTCGGTCCGTAGAAAATCGTCTTGCATGAAACCGGTCCGTGGTGCAAAAAGGTTGGAGACCGCTGCTTTAGAGTATTAAACTCTCTCCGGTGGCGCAGAACGTCCTCCAGCTCGGCAGGCGGCGAAACGTGCGCTGAAAAAAGCGGAAATGACGAAACGTCAAACTTGCCTCCTCCACGTGCGAGAGCAGCAGAGCAGCAGCCGCATTGGCAGCACAGCAGCTCCACGATGAAACGACCAAGTAAGTACGCACTGATAGCGATGTTAGATTAATGTATTAGTTTCTAAAAAAAACAACTTGTTAAGTCGTTATTGTTCGGTTAATCCACCTAGACAATAACCTAACCTTGTATATCGCAAATAAACCCCGTCTGTCAGTCTGCTTTATCTTAGTTTGTAGCTGACGTCAACTATTCAACCGACGTTAAACTGTTTTATTGTTTTCTTTTGTCTATAGAGTTAAAGAAAGCGAGTAAG
>CALSBV010011423.1:8088960-8130191 GCA_943590825.1 Bovichtus diacanthus
GGAAACTAAGAAAAGAGTTGAAGAAGAAAGGAGTGAGCAAACGAGTTAAGAAAGATCCCGGCGTGCCAAACAGCGCTCCCTTCAAAGAGGAGGTCCTCCGCGAGGCCGAGCAGAGGAGGCTGCAGGTGGGCTTCACCAAGTGCATTGGTTCACGATAGTATGCCAGTATTAAAATAGCACATGGAATATTAACATAAAATGCATACGGGACCACAATCAATAAAATACAATGAATACAGTGTGCGCGCTTGAGAGAAGAAACAAAAATGGCATGAGAGTAACTTGCACTAAGATTTTTTTTTTTAAATCCTGGCAACATCGCCAGTATAACCAAGATCCCATGGATAATTATACATCTGAATGTAATCTACTCTTTTGCTGCAGCCGGGAATGTATATTTGATGAAAATACACTCAAATCCAACATTTAAGAAGCAATTTAGTTATACATAATCATAGCTAACATGTTTACTTGTTGTTAACTGGAGTTTTATTTCAAAACACTTTATTTCCATATGTTACAAAAAACGTCAATAAATAAATCTCCCAAATACATTGAAATGAATATTGGTCAATATTCACATATGACTGAAGAGCTCCATGCTAGAAAGGCATAAATGGAGAATTTCCAGCTCCACAGCTTTATGACCAATGAAAAATGCCTCGATGCTGTCAGTGCTTCGATAAACCACCAGGTGGCCATGAACAGCAGACACATGTCACCAAGAGGACTGCCTCCTCCCTCTGTCTTCCCAGCATGTCCAATTTCATTGTTGACTCGTACATAATTTAAAATATGCCGTTTTTGGCGATAAATCACATCCTGTGGTGAACTATTTTGTCACGAACATAGATTTGTCAGTGAAGTTGGATGATTGGTTTGCCTGTTAATGGTGACCATGGTGGTCAATCCATTCATGGGGCCTTCAGGTGCCAGGTAAGACATGGTTTGGACAACATACAGTTGTTCTATAAATTCTGAAAGATAAAGACTCCATCTTTTTAAAAAACAGTATATCATCATATATCTTCCATGAAAAGACAATCTTCCATCGCAACTTTTTGAAACTACACGCCAGGCTGCCCCCGGTAATGTTGGCTCTTGGGCTGTAGAGGTTAAAAAGTTTACAGCATTGCTTGTAATCCGGTACACATTTTATATAATAATGTATAGCTGTTTAACTTTATTGGTTTTTCTGTCTCGCAGATTGAAGAACAAAAAGAAAAAAAGAAGCAAGCTAAAAAAGAGGACCGAGCCCAGAAGAGGAAAAAGGAGAAGCAGACGGGAAGTAAACAAACAGAACCTACGGCCAAGAAGGCTCGGCAGGTAAAAGGCAAACACGAAAATAATCCATCAGTTCAGAACTTTATCACTCTACTGTTCACTTACTTTTTTTTTTGGGGTATTTTCTTTCCATAGGATGTGGTTGTAATACAGTCAGAGAAACAGTCCGCCCCAGACAAGACCTCAAAACAGTACCTGTGCTCTGAATTAAATAAGGTAACACTTCACATTCCCGGTCAGTGTTATACTGTATAAAAGGAATGACTTTCTCCTCATAATCTTCAGCCTGATTTTCTTTGACATTTTCAGGTAATTGATGCATCTGATGTAGTAATAGAAGTCCTTGATGCTCGTGATCCGCTGGGGTGCAGGTGTCCACAGCTGGAGCAGGCGGTGCTGCAGAGGGAAGGCAACAAGAAGCTGCTTTTGGTCTTGAGCAAAATAGGTAAATTTACATTAGACGCTGCCATATTAATTTAGTCAAACTCAAGCACTGATGAGCAGGTTTGTTGTGAATTTGAATGAAAAATGGCTTGTCTGGACTCTTATGTTTGATATTCTGTGTTGTAGATCTGGTACCAAAAGAAAATGTGGAGAGGTGGATGCAGTGCTTACAGCTGGAGTTTCCAGTTGTGGCGTTCAAATCATCAACACAGATCAAGGACAAAACAGTGGTAGGTCAATAATGTATAATAATAATGATATTGAATAGGGTTAAAGGTACAATGTCCAGCTTTTTAACTTGAAACAGGGAGTCGCATGTTCCCCTCCTACAGTTTGGATTGGTTTATTATTGGTCTAAGAACAAACTGCTAAGTTTGCGTTTATACATTATTGTAATGTGGAGGACTGAGAAGGTTGAGCAGCTTTCACTGTGCTGTTATAACTGGTTATAACCTCCAAGAGTAACTCTCAAACTACTCAATTAAGTGGCTCTGTTATAATCAGAGCTGATGCGCAGTGTGTTTGTGAACAAAACAAATGTGTTTAAAAATATTTTCCAATACGTGCATTCTGGTTTATTCACACAGTGAAGACTTCAGCCACTTGACATGCAAACCTAAAAAATGTATGGTTTTGTTGACTGCTTAAAAGTAATTTTACTTGTCTGGTTGTCTTCATCAGCGAGCCAGGAAGAGCAGGATAGTGGCCTCCAATGAAGTCCTGGACAAATCCCGAGCAGCAGCCTGCTTTGGAAACTCTTCTCTCACTGAGTTCCTGACAAATTATGCTGCTAAAACACAGAATGAGGCTTCACTCAAAGTGGGAGTAGTCGGTAAGCACAGTAAAATCCTTTACTGCCTAATGCAGCTCTGTAGTATATATGTACTGAATTGATTATAGCTGTGTTTTCAATTCTTTGAATTTCCTCAATACATCATCTGAATGCTAAATTGTTATGCAATCTCCTTTTTACCTTCAGGTTTTCCCAATGTGGGGAAAAGCAGTCTTATCAACAGTATGAAGGGGATCCTTGCATGCAATGCCGGCGTCAAGAGAGGCATCACAAAGTGAGTGAATAAGCATAAAACTCTATCTCTTAACACAATTATAGCATAATCAAAGTGCATATTTAGCAGAAAAAAACATTGTAAGTGTAATGTGCCTTACTGTGGCATTATGTCCAAATTTTACCCCCCCCCCCCCCTGCATCTTATCCCAGTATTTAAATGTTACTTGTTCCCACCCCATCAGGTCGATGCAGGAGGTGCACATCTTGAAGAATGTGAAGCTAATAGACAGCCCAGGAGTCGTGGCGTCCCCGTCCAACCCGCCAGCCTCCATGGCTCTGAGGAGCCTGCAGGTGGAGGAGGGCCGGGACAGCGTGCTAGAGGCTGTCAGGACTCTGCTCAAACAGTGTGACCATAGCCAGGTAGGTCATCACAGGAGAGATTTGTTTAAAATGTGTGACTGAATTAGATGGATTCTGGTGTTCTTGTACATTTTACAGTGATTTGTAGTAATTTCAGATCATGTTTTCTCATGGTTTCAGATAATGCTTCAGTATAATGTCCCTGACTTCAGAAACTCCCTGGAGTTTGTAACCTTGTTTGCCAAAAAGCGTGGATATCTTCAGAAAGGTGGAGTCCCTAACACGGAGCAGGCAGCCACAGCTTTCCTTGCTGACTGGACAGGGTGAGCATTTGTATTCTAAAGGATTGGGATGGGTAGCTGTAGTGCATAACTGTGGAAATGAGGATAAAAACGCATGTCTGAATTTAATTATGAAGACTTCTAATCCAACTCTGATCCCAACACTGTGCCTGGATAATGGCAAATATGTCTAGTAAGTGTCTTACTTGATCTCACAGAAGTCTCTCTGGTTGTCTTCTCAGAGCTAAGATAAGCTACCACTGTAAGGCACCGGAGAACCACGGCCTCCCTGCCTACATGTCGGATGCTGTTGTCGCTGAGATGCAGAATGGCTGGGATCTAAACAATTTAAAAACGGGCAACGAGGAAACTCTTAAAGGTATTGGTGTTTTTTGTGATTTCATTCTTTAAACAGCAATTTGGTCTAAAGTTTGCGTTCCCCTTTTATGCAAGAGTAAAAATACGAAAACACTGAAGCTCAGTCTGCTGTAATTTAGTTTTCTTCTGGGATTTGTTTTCTTCACATCTGTGTTGCTGAAAACAACCTTTGTTTTTTAAAGGTGTTAAATTCCCAAGCCAGGCCAGCAGTATAGGCTTCACCTCCAAAGGCCCGACTGCAGGCCTGCTGAGTGTCAGCGACTTCTCTGAAGAAAAACCTGATGCTGCTGCAGCCTCAGAAATGGAAACTGAGCAGAATAATGAGGTAACGATAGATGTCATTGTTTTTTGAAAACCGCTAGACAATACAGCTGCTTCAAATAATGCTAGCAGTCTGTTCTCCTGGAAATGAGGACAAAAATTCAGGTCTTGATTTGTATATGAAGACTTCTAATCCAACTCTGATCCTGTGTGCTGGACTGTTCTCATCAAAATCACTCTGTCTTGGGAATTAAATAGTTGAAATATTTGCTTTCTTGCAGCCTGAACAAACTGCAAATGAAAAGGAAGTGCAAGAGAAACCACAAAATCCTCCACTTAAAAGTAAGTTCTCTTTATAAAAAAAAAAAAAAAAAAAAGTCCTTTTTTAATCCCTTTATTACAAAAGAAAATCTCCCGCCTATTAGGCCTTAGTTTTACATCTCGCCTTGTCTTCCCAGGTCGTGTGCAGTTCCAGTCTGTCGCCATTGACATCAGCCTCTCTGCAGCTTCAACACAAGACGCCTATGACTTCAACACAGATTTTAAATGAGCGATGCCTTCTTTGTCTGGAGGACATGCAGACTTAAAGGTTGACTGTCGGGGGGTCTTTGACCGCCCCATGATCGGTTTGAAAGGCGCCGCCTAGCCGAGGTTTCAGGCTAGTCAGTGGTGTTTGCCCTTCCTTCAAACTTTGAATCTGGAAGACTGGCACGGTTTCCAGAGAGGGAATGACCTTTTATCCTACACCACCTTCTTCAGTTCGTCTAGGACTAATCCCTGCCCGGAAAAATGGACTTTATCTAATAAGTGTATATATCCACTGACTTCTTCTCCCAGATGTTGGTGTAAGATCGCCTGTTTTACATGTCCAGAGGTCATTTGTAATATTGTGTTCATGCAGAATTATGTATATAGATGACGTACTATAAATATAATAAACCCTTTACAAAGCCTAAATGTTATTACTGTATGTATTTTTTTTTTCTCCCCAAAACCATGAATTTACAATAAAACAAAATTCAATGCTTTGGCACCATTTTAACTGCATTTTCTTTTTCCTCTTGATTATTTAATACTCTTTCAGGAATTAACACTTTTGCCTTTTTTATGTGTTGAATTCCAAAGCTAGGCCAGCAGTATAAGGCTTCACCTCCAAACATCTGCTTTTCTTGCATCCTGAACAAACTGCAGAGGAGACAAAGTGCAAGAGAAACTACAGAATCCTCATAAAAATAAGTATTTATTGCTAAAAAATCTATTAGGCCTTAGTCTTGACATATTTTAACATCTACATACCTCTCGTCTTCCATAAAACCAGGCCGCGTGCAGTTTAAATCTGTCCCCATTGACATCTGTGTCTCCGCAGCTACAACACAAGATGCCTATGACTTCAACACAGATTTTAAATGGGCTTTGTCTGGAGGACATGTGGACGTAAAGTGATAGTTGGGGTGTCTTTGACCACCTCATGACAGGCAAAGGGGAATGATGAGGACCGGTCTTTATCCTGAACATTTTGTCCAGGACTAATCCCTGCCTAGAAAATGAACTTGATTTGGTCATGAACATATTCAGGCTTCTTCTCCTGGATGTTTGTTTTTAAATGTCCAGAGGTCATTTGTAATTTGTTCATGCAGAATACTGTATAGAAATACTATAAATGTAATAAGCCTGCTAGAAAGCCTAAATATATATATATATATTTTTTTCCAAAATCATTAAGTTACACTACAAGTAACAGTTTCAGCTAGAGCACCCTTTTAACATTTCTTTCATACCCCTTTTTAAAAAGGAAGTATTACAAAAAAACTGGACACAATCTTGGAAAATAAAACAAATTTAAATGATAAAAATGAAAGTTTTATTTCATGTACTATACAAAGGATGACATATTTACACCAGGGAAATGCTTTTCAATGTGTATAAAATAGTGTGCACATACATGTTCTTCAATTTCTGCAGAGGTTGTTTGCTTAGTGGTCAGCATATAAAGTCATTAAACACCCAACAGTTAAACATGAAAGAGGCAGTACAGTACTGAATTAGTGTTCATTTATGGAATAGTTATAATTGGTGGGTGGGAAGATTCAAAATGGCAGCGAATGTGAGTACACTGAACTCATTCATATTTGTGAAAATGCTATTCAGAATAAAGGACTTCTAGTTATGTTTTTGATAGAAATGCTGCACAGAACAACAGGATCTGATAAATAAGTGTGCAATTATGTATAAAACACAACTTTTCCACAGGAAGTATTGAATTGAGGTAACAACATGAGGCATCTGCATGGCTAATGATTACAATACGGACTGAAGGGATAACAGGGGAATGTGTCCTAAAGTTAAACTGTAGGACTGAGTGCAATACAATTATAGCTAAGGTAACCATTAACTCCTAGTATGCAAATAAAGTAAATTAGTATTAAGCTGCATGTAAACAAACTTACTTAAGCCGCCGTTACTTTGATGACGACTTCAGTTGTACATGGTATCTCATTACTGATAACTGGGATTGATGCAAACATGTATATTAAGGTCAAAGCAATCTCAAGGGCACTGAGTTTCTGGACAAAAAAAAAAAAGTGGAATATGTATGCGCTCTAAGCAACTATAAGACGCACTTGATATAAAAAATGTAAGTACACAGGTCCAAATGTTTGGAGGATGCCAGAACTCACGCACTTGACTAACAAGTGAAAAGGCCTTACGTAGTTCCTGAGATATTGCGAGGCGCGTGTCTGCTTGGCCGTTTGAATGTTCCTGAAACCAATTTTTCAGCCTAGTCCTCTGCGTGTTTACGCACAGGATTAAATTTTCCTGTGGGGTCGAGGATAAACCACTTGTCCCACACGTCAGAAAAGGAGGATGTTCTCCCCCAGGGCTTGTAGTGTCCATTCCAGTGGAGGAGTTTGGCAGCTTTCACAAACTGTGAAGAGTAGCGGTTTCCAGCACCTGTAGTGCCTGAAAAACAAAAAGGCTTTTCCATCAAATGATAATATAATAATGTCAATACTGGCCATTGCACGTTGCATCCAAAACGTTTACATAATTCAAAGACTTTTAACTTGAAAAGTTACATTCTTCACAAAGAACAGAGCAGCAATTTCTAACATAATTAAACTGAATGGATGCTTTTACAACAGAAAAATGGCTCAAAAAAGTCTGGTAAAGGAATAGCTCAACATTTGGGAAGTACACTTATTTGCATTTTTGCCAAGAGTTAGTGGAGAAGATAGATATCATTGTCATATCTGTAGAAATATTTAACCATTTCTTTAAAAAAAAAACTCTACAATAGCTTGTCAAGCACAAGTCTTGGTATATGCCCAGTATTGTGATACAAGGGATAAAATCAACTCAAGATTCGATACAATTTACAATATGATTTTCTTAGCAAAATCAGATACACGACTTATGACTGAAAAAAAAAAATCGTTTTATATCTCAGACACAAAACTATAAAATATTTTTGTATTTTTTTTCATCTTTTCTTACTTTTTTTTTCCAAAAAAAAAGGAATAAACCATCCCAAACATTTTTTTTTTTTTTTTTTTTTTTTTTATAAAAGTGAAACCGAAAAATACATTTTCTCTTAAACAACAAAAAAGTTAATTGGACACTTGTGTAGTTCATTCTCTTACAATATTTGCACACCGTTTTTGTTTTGTCAGTTATCTTCTCACCCATTTCATTTTTTGATTTCAGGAAGCAACAATTCTACCTCCGAAGACTATGATGTGTGGAAGTATCACACAAACCTCCCAGAAACAATAATTGGGGTTGTCTGTATGTCAAATCTGTTTGATCTACAGCCAATGGGTCATTGATAAAAACTCTTCTAGTTATACATCTACTATTCTAACTTTCCATCAGTAACTAACCAAAACTTACCAAGGTGCCTGACGTGCCACATCGGGTCGATCATGGAGTGACGTTTGTAGAAAACAATGAGGAGTGGGGGGGTGGTGACACTTTCTGCCAGTGTCTTACTGTACAGATCCTCCCTGAGGAAATGAACAAATTCAGCTTAATACGAACAGAAAGAGTCGACTAGCCTCACAGTCAGCCATTTTTCACCGGTGCGCGTAACGTACTGTGTGTTAAGTTCCATCCAGTGCTCCAGCTGCCGGGTGATGTTCTGGTTCCTCCACTCAGTCAGGTTGGCGATGATGACCCCGGGGTTAAAGGAGCACGTGTTGGCCCTCATCCCCAGCTTCTTGATAGCGTCCTTCTTGAAGTCCAGGAAACCTATATAGTTATTCTATTGGAGAAGATTTGTTATGTAATCGAATGTCGCCGTATTAACGTAGAAACATTTTACATGATGATACTTGCACTTTTTTTTTTTTCTTTTACATAACTGGACAAACTCATGGAAGAGATGGCCCACCTGATTTCCAGCCCCTCGAACGAAGCCCTTCGCTGATGCAGAATCGCAGTCATCAGAAAAGGCAGCTGCGTGTCCTGGTTTGAGGTTGGTTTCATAAAGCTCCTGAATGTCCCCTGAGATCCAACATAAACAGACAAAAGCCATTCATTACTTCCCTTCCAGAGACCCTTCTCTCTTACTTTTATAACATGTATAGTTTTGAGAGCTAATGAGTTCATTGGGTGCATTAAAAATTCATTTTCTGAATGACAAGTGGCTGTAAAATACTCTTCATTAAGTTTATGGATAGTTCTCTTCCTTTATGCTGGTGTCTTACCTTGTACAATGATATCATCATCCAAATAGATAGCTTTCTCTGCCTCTGGTATGTATGCAGGTAGATAAAACCTGGCAAAAGTCAACTGAAAAATAGAGCATTAAAACATTAAAAATATAAAAGTTTACAATAGACAAATATTTTTTATCAGTAAAATAAATATTTATTCTTGCACAGTAACAAAGCTGCAGTGCATATCATTCCGTTGCCTTACTGGTTTGGCAGCTTCCAGGATCTGTGGATCTTGAGAAATCTTCCCATTGAGGAGCTCAGGCTTGAAAATTACGATTCTATATTTGACATTTTTAAGTCGTGTCTTACTAAGCCACATACTGTTGGTAAAACAAGGAGAGAGGTTGTGTTAGACAATGGACATGTTCACAATTGTCTCTTAGATTACCTAAAGACAAAGAGATCTGCCCAAGGCAATATAATGGCATGCATGATGTATCTTTTGTCTTACTTTAGGTGATCCACCGTGTCATTCAGAGTCACTATGGTGAATACGACATTGGCTTTACTGTTCTGGTAGACACTGTTCATGGCAGCAACCACAGCCCCGAGTCTTTCCTCAGCAGCAGTGATGAGGACAGGGATCTCCTCTCCTGTCCTCACCAACTCCAGTCTGAGCTCTGGAGACAACTCAGATTCAAAGGGAAGAATCACCCCCGCATCTGGATAAAACGGATACATTTAGGATTTCACAAATTACTTCCATGGTTCTATTTTAATGCATTGATTTTGTCTGATGAGATGTTCACAACAACACTTCACTTGATATTCTGAGGAAAAGGTACAAAGCAGCTGACACACAGTATACTTCCCCAGCACCAGGATAAACATACCTGGGTTTTCCTTATGTAAAATGTCACTGAGGTTGAGGAGATTTCGTTGAACTATGATCAGGAAGGCCACAGCAAGCAGCAAAAGGATGACCACGTTTACTGAAAAAAGAAGAGCTGATTTTAATGATAGCTGTGGTAAATAGGCCAACTAAACAGTGTCAATGTGGGAACTGTGAAAGCCACACATCTCTTGGGAAGTAATGATAAATGTAGCCTAAATGGCAGCCAGTTTGCCTCAATATTAATCTACTAGTTTCTATATTTGTTTTCCATTCTCACTGCACTATCTATACATGCTGTCTGACTCACCTCTTCTCAGTGTCATGACAACGGCCTCATCCGTTCTCCCAGCAACGCCTGATACAAAATATATATTAAAAAAAAAAAAGGTTTAAAAAAAATAATAATCTCAGAGTTGATCTGAGTGCAGCCCGAGATGCATTAGCTGACTGGCTAATGTGGACTGAGGGAAACCCAGATTGCTGCTGCACCGCTGCGTGGCGACTGCACAAACACACAACGGGAGCGACAGCAAACTAGTGGCTTTAAACGGTGTCTTCATACGCTTTACATTTAAAATATATACAGCACAGGTGAAGTTAGCGCTTAAAAGAAATCAATGAGGACAGAAAAAGTAATTAACGCAGGAGCCAAACTGCCAACTCAACATTAACAAGTTTATGCGCCAGCACAAATGCACGTAGTAATAGGTGCACATGCGTTTGCCTGCTTGTAAAATAATATGAGCTTGCTGTTTCCAATAACTGCAAAAATAATTCTGAGTTTAATTTAGTATGTATATATGATTTAATGACTGGAGATACAAGGTAAAAATTGTATGCTTAAAAAATAATAGCTAAAAATCGCGAGACATATTAACGGTCATTCATTTAGGCAGGCGACGCTTTTCACTAACACCAAACCAAATGTGTTAACAACGTGCGCCGCTTTACCCAATCCCTAATATTTAAAGATCTTTGAACCTGCGCAGCTAACACACATTTGAACACTCAGGAGTACCCGGATGGGTCCTTCACAACACGACGTATCTTTTTTAAACCGGAAGTCAAACTTGCTTCGGTTTGGTTTGCGTCCAAATTCTCTCCGTGTGTGCTAATTTACTTAAAGTTGAAAGATGCTTTCTATATTCAAGTCCATTCCCTCGCACATGGTAAGAGATGGTGATCTTATTTGGTGTGGAGCTGCATATTTCATTCATGCTTTTCTATCAAGCTAACGGTACTGATAACTCATCAGCAGGGTAACAGCTGCTATTTTACGTTATAATATTATTCCAAGCTATAAATTAACCAACATGCAATGTTTTTGATCCATTGTTGTTTTGAACAGAGTGACATATCAAACGCGAAGTTAACCTTTTGTTAGTAGTTATGTGATATTTTGGCACGTCTGTGGCTGTATTAACAGTGTTTCGTACCGTTAGCTTGTTGTTGTAGCATTCCCAGGAAGTTAATTTTTCAATGCTCGAGTTATTTAACCTGTTCCTAAGGTTAGTGAAAAGTTAAACAAAACTATTAAGCAACACCAAATTTCACCAGCTATTTATTTTTCCTAACCTCAATCTATACTGATTTTGTGACATTATTATTGTTTATGATCAGAAAATATTTCACACCAGTCTGTACTGCACATTTGAGTTCAAACTATAGAAAAACAAGTTTACAGAGACTTCAAGTATCTTATAATGAGACTTATGAATATTACTTAAAATACTTAAAAGATTGAGTGCAAGTGAAATGTGTGTGGCTGCAGGAGTCTATATTTTACAAACTGTTCTTAGAAATCTCATCTATAAATATATTTGCCCTCTTAATGACTCTAAAATTAAACTAATGTTGGGCTTATCAAACATAAAGTTTAGTACTACACGCTAACAATCCAAGCTATGGAAACATTGGAATATTTTCTCTTATATTCTTATCAAACCATGTCATTTATTTTATGTAGCCCTAACATCTTATCTTTTATCTGGACCCTGTGTCTGTAAAAGTTTTGGTTGATTGTTTATTATGTTTTCCCATCTGTTCTGTTACAGGATTATAAAGGCCAGAAACTGGCTGAACAGATTTTCCAAGGAATAATACTCATCTCAGCGGTAACTATTCATGACACATGCCAGCTTCTCACGAGAATGCCTTTGAGTTTTTACCTGTTGTCAGTTTCACTGATATCATTTGTATCGTCTTTCCAGGTGATTGGATTTGTGTATGGTCTGATCATTGAACAGTTTGGGTGGACCGTGTACATAGTCTTGGCTGGTTTTGCAGTGTCCTGTGTGGTAAGTTTATTTACTTTTTTGGTACCGTTTTTAGGGAAGATAGGATGTGTATATATATATACGATGTAATGTGCACTCAAGATAATAACATTTCTACCATTGTACATGATTCTGATAACACAAGACAACGCCATAGATTAGGACAAATAAACAAAATTATTGCACATTGTTGGCTGTCTTGGGGTTTTTTACCATGTAAATACTTCTTCTGGGAAGGGAATAAACAACAGCCAACATTATATAATTTCTTCTTTTTTTGTCCTTGGCTGTAGTTGACGCTGCCTCCATGGCCTATGTACAGAAAGAATCCTCTGTCTTGGCAGCCAGTTATACCAGAGACCAGCGGGGAGCCCAGCCAAAAACCTCAGGAAAGCCTCAAGAAGAAGAAGCACAAATAACTCAGAACTTTCCCTGCCCGGCTGTTAATACATCCTTTATATCGGAAACCATTTCGAATTTTGTCTCACAGTTCATATTTGGGAAGAAAACGTTGTTACAGTGTTTGTCAGTCAATAATGAAATACTGTCCAAATAATAAACATCTGATACTCTCCGTTTTATAAATTGGATGTTTCATATATATTTTTCCCCACCTGCAGGACTTACTGATTTTTTTTTTTTTTTTTTTTTTTTTTTTTTTTTTTTTTTTTTTTTTTTGTCAATGACTCATTTGTTGGAAAACATTATGGGAAAAAAATGGTGTAAACAAAAAAAAAAAACATTTTAGGATTTATTAGAAAAGATTCAAATGTTAATATCTACAATGCATCTACATTACATTATTTTGTGTTAAAGAAAATACAATACAGCAGCAGAAGTGAGATCTAGTGTTTTCAAAGATACAGCAAAGGAAAACAATCATTTAAATTCTAGCTTGCATTATAAATAAACAAATAAGCATCTACTACAGAAAGTAGAAAGACAAGGAGTGCTTTAACAGGACTCGAAATCTTTGCATAGACATCCTGAAAACTACAGGAAAAATTACGAATTCTGTGTTTGAAGAATGAGGTAAAAAAAACAAAGATACTTTACACAGTAATTTACATAAGATTGTTCGCACCAGAGCAGTTGCATTGTAGCAATTCAATGTCAAAACCTGCAAGCGTCGATGATTTGCATGCAAGCAGGGAGAAGGAAGTGGTAATGCCACACAAGCTTGTGTTGGGATTTTGGTAAAACAAATTAATATTTATGAAAAATATTGACCAGTGATAAATGCATACAAGTTTCTACATGACCGCTGAAGCATTTCTCCCAAAGACAAAGTTTCCTGTTAGAGAACTGTCAAGATGCTTAGCCTGTTCTCACAAGTGGTGTCATGGTAATGCAAATGTGTATTCTCCCTTATAAACTGCCTTTTCTCTAAACCTTGATGACAATATCCTCAAAGAATTTCAGCTGCCTCACCATCACAGCATAAGCGTGGTACTTCTCATCTCCCATCTGGTCACGAAGGCACAGCTGCAGTGAGAAAAAGGATGCAAACTGTGATCAATTCGGAAACAAAGGAGCGCTGAATTAACTGCTTGAGTTCTTACCAGACGTCGCGGACAAATTGATTTACACTGCACATGGGCAAGTTAATCTATTCGAAGGTGTGATATGGATACAATATCATAATTAGATTTATTACTTTGATTTGTGGATGTCACAACTCTTATAACAAAGAAAACATTCAATTAATGCATTGACCTAACCAATGCATTATAAAGCTGTTTTAAAATAGCCATTTCCGTATGTAACTTGTACAACAGTCTTACATCTTTATGACTTGTTCCCCATCCTGATATACAAGTGCACAATGTAATTCACTTAAAGAAACCATACAATCCCTGAGCATTTGCAAAAAAAATGCGCTGTGCACACATGAGCAAACATATTGTCCAAGAACCTATTTAGCTGCTACTCCTGAACATTTTCCCCGGATACAGAATATATGATTTGGTGTGATGTCCTTTACTTCTTTAAGAGCATACTTCTCTTTTGGTGTCATCCTCCACCTCCATGATTTCCAGGACTCTGTCCAGCAGCTTGACCCCCAGGCCCTTCACCACATCTGTTCTCAGCTGCTCGATGGCTCTCCTTATTTTTGCTGGACCAGACGTGGAGCCTTTCGGAGAGAGAAGCCGGTAAAACACAAGGAAGCTCCAGAACGACGAACTGATGACAGATAGAGTTTGATCAAAGTGTCTAACCGATTGGTATTTCACCGAGTGACAAGTTCTCAGAATCCTCTCGAGCCTTCCCATGAAGCACCAGGGTGTCTCTGTACTTCCTGTTCAGTTTAAATTCTGGCAACGCAGTAGAGCCAAATCTGCCTCGGTCCACCTCACTCACACCGTCTCCAATATCCATTCTTAAAGTTTGGGTCATCATGTGGACTAAATCCTGCATGTCGCTGGATTCAGTCTTCCTGCAGATGACCCATAACCAACAGCAAATTTACTCAGGCAATTTGAAACCTCAAATGTGTTAACATAGACTTTCCTGCATGAATATGAATAGCAAAGCAGTGTGGTGACTACAGTCAAGTTGACGTGTGTGCTCCCACCTTTCCCTGCAGTCTCCCTCCGAACGTTCTGTGGAACTTGTGGATGAGCTGCACTCGTCTTCATCTGACCTTCGCTCCAGCAACTTATCCTGCTGCAATGAAAAACTGTTGTGACATACGTTTTCACACACACAAACACACACTTCTGTTTCAAATTCCCTGTAAAAACTAGCAGATTAGATTCTTTTTTCTTCTTCATACCAGTAGATATTTAAAAAGTGCTGTTCCTATTTAATGATTGTATGAATTACAATTGGACGTCATAGTATTGGGGTGTCAGTACCTTACAGTCGGCCTCAGTCATAGATTCTGAAACGGATCTGTTATATGGAGCGTTGTAGTGCTCGTCCTTGGTGGAAGTGACATCATAAGACGCCCGTCTTACAACACTAACAGCTGTGGAGAGAGCAGGAAAGTATTTAAGAAAAAACGGTCGACTACCAACTATTCTATTTTTTTTTTTATATATAGAGCTGTAATAATATAGAGAATATTTTACTTAAAATGTGCACAGGCATTTTTGCTTCCCAGTGGGGTTTAGTGTTTATTAAGTGCATATGCGAGCATGTACACTTTTCTTAGGGTTATAGTTTTGTTATTGTTTTTTTTCATTGCTTTATTTAAGCCTCCAGTAACTTTAGTTTTACAGTTTTTTTTAGGTCCAACTATTAGTTTCGGGTTTCAGTTACAGGAAAAGACAATAAGTACCCGGTTGGCTGGAACTCTCCTGGGACTGCCTCAGTCTTCTTCTCTCCCTGGCAGATAGAGGACGATCCTGAAAATAAAATTGACCCACATTTTCTGTGACTGATAAGCCGCATCTGCTGATTTCAGCAAGAATAGACTAATACATAGTGTTTTGTACTCCATTCAACTTGAAATAAATGCTAAAATGCTTTACACTAACTAAAAACACAATTCATCACAATTTGTCTTTTTTAAGATTGCTTTAAGGAATGTTGATAAGACACATAAAATGTGTTTCATGCAGAATGTATAATCAGAATTAGAAAGGTGCAGTGATGTGGCTGTACACAGTGCACGAGTGGAGGAGCACTCTCACCTGTGGCAGTGGTAAGAATCCGTCCCTGGAGGAGCTAACTGAGGTGGAGGTTGCAGCTACACTGGCCTTCTTGTCCTCTGTGCTCCTCCTGCTCCTCTTCCTCCCCTCCACAGCTATGCTCTCAACAGGAGGTGGAGGTAAAGGTCTAGGAGCTGCCACCTTGGACTTAAAGAAGGCAAACAATATTATTAATAAGAATTTAGTTGAATTAAGATTAGAAAACCTCACTGACTGTTGATCCTTGTGTTACTTTAAGTTCTCACGTCCGTCATATTTACTGGTTGGCTATAGCACTGCAGAAAAAATGACTTATTAAATTAGATATGTCAAACAATCATATCTTGACTTGAACTCAAGATAAATTACGAGTGTCCCTTCACAAATGCAATATGATAGTCAGTTTGAGAAAAACAGCAGAATTGACAGTAGTTGAGCAAAACTCTGAAAGATTTTCTTCTTCACTTCTCTTTCTTATGTTGTCCCATGAGGCACCAGCCTTAAGAACCAGGTAACTGAACTGCTTTAAGATTTAACTTTTTTTTTTATTCACAGCCCAACAATCCTTGCACTTTAAGATCCTAAGTTTCAAATACCTATCCATCTTTACCTTGTCCTGATCTCCATGTGTCCGTCTTATGTCCCTCCCTCTGTGCTGCTGTGATATAGATGGTTCTGATGAGTACAGGGGAGTTTGGCATGGAGTGGTCGGACCCGGCTCACTGGCTGGTAAGGGAGATTCCTCCCGAACAGGCTCCTAAACAGACACAATTACACTTTTCCCGCTGTGGCAAATATCTTCCCACAATCCAAAAAAAACATCCTGCACTTTGTGCCATTGGGTGTCAGCACAGCAGTGTTACACAGTCAGTTTATGGGCTTTATTCTGGCAAGAGTTCACAGAATGAGTACAAGGATTGTAATGCTCACCAGTGTTGGAGGGAACGGCTCTAACAGCTTTTCAGTAGATTCTAGGCTTTCCTACAAAGACATGATTTAACACATGTTAAAAACTACACAAGAATACTCCTAATAACAGAAATACCGCTTTGTTACTAAGAGCTCTTACTTGGATGTCTGAGGTATGGTGCTGTTCCGGAGCTCCCTTAAGAAGGGTAACGGTGTCACTTTTATCGTCCATACTCACTTCCACATCCAATTTGATATTTTCTGTATTGGATTTGTGTGCAGATCTCCTCTCACGCTTAGAAAAAGCATCCCCTCTCTCCACTTCCAGCTTTGGGTTCTGCATGTCAGCCTCTTTAAGTAACTCCATGGTATCACCCTTATCATCCACATCTGACATTGGTTTCTCCCCACAGATAGAAAATGTATCCCCAGGGTTTGGCGTGGCCTGTGGATGAATGTCTAACAATCCATTGGGGGCCCTTCTCTCGTCTGTTCCCCGACTGCCAACACCTGATACAGACTTCAGAGGGGGCTTAACAGGGGAAGGAGGGGGAGAGGGATCTGGTTTCCCTCTTCCCTTGCTGTCTTTGTACACACTGTGAGTCACAGGTTCATGACCTGCACGGTGGTGCGACACAACTGACTGGGGCCCCTGCACCTGCTGCTTCATCACGTCCTCATCCTGCTGCAGTTGGACATCAATATTGATGTTGCTGATGGTTGCCAGGGATGCGATGCTGGCTTTGAGAGCCTCAGGTGAAGGAGATTTGGGTGGCCGAGGTGTTTGGACTGGAGTGAAGTCTGCGAGGCCGTTCCAAACTTTATGCTGTTGGGATTTCTCGTCTTTCTGAGAAGGAAGAGAAAGAAAAAAAACAAGAAACATGATAAACACTGACAATGCTCTTAGTAATTGGAGCAATCCAGTGAACTCTGTGTGACATCTTACTACATTGACAACCAGGAAAAATCTACACATACATTACATTAACAATTTATATACAATAACTGAACTTATTCAGGACTGAATTGATTGATTTGAAATACCTTGATGCTATGTCATATAGTATGGTATAAATCTAAAGATAACGCTGCAAGAACATTATATATTTTCATATTATAGGTTACACACATTATAGGTTACACAAATGAATAACAGTTGTCCTTATCGCTGGCTATTTGACAAGCACAGCAGACCGTTGTTAGCGTTAATTATAACCGACAATCAAGTTTAGCCAGTGCATTACAGTCCGTGACAGCCATACCCAAGCGGCAAACAAGGAGATTTCATGAAGGAGTATTTAATTTCAACAACTAGCACGACTAAGTTGGCAAAATAAAATGCAGTAAAGCATGGTCAAGGACATGACTATTCAAATCAAAAAGTTGCTCCTCATATTGAAATGTCATTGTTGTGTATAACAGAAAATACCTGCGTGTTACTATTAATCTATTATAAGATGTAGGCGATCAAAGAAAATCATGGGATACATTTGAATAAGTGACAACACCGTAATTCAACACTGAGTGACTGAAAACTGTGGGAATATTCTAAAATATTATAATACAGTTGTCTGTGTTAAACCAGCCTTGCAATTCTCCAGTCACTCACCCGTTTCACCCTGGCTACAGGTTCAGGCTGGGGACTTCTCTCAGGTTTTGGCAGAGATGACACCACAGACGATTCACTGTTGGCCCTACAATCCCCACTGACACCCACAGCTTTCTTTCTTGACTTGGCAGTCTTTCTGGTAAGAACCAAATCAAACATAAACATGTAAGAAAAGATGCATCATTCTGTTTAATGCTAGCCGCTCACTGTGGCAGGGAAAACAAATGAAAGGACAGAAACAAATATCTGACTGTAGAAAATGATTCAAGTTGAAGTATAGTGAAATGTGCATACAATAAACAGCTTGAAAGAAATTAGAAATAACAACAAAGCAGTCTGCTGTCAGTGCCACCTACTCTTTAGTGGCCTCGAGGAACATGGCAATTTGTCGTTTGATGTAGGGCTGCCGGAGGATAAGTTTGACATCAGGCCTGTCTTCAGGTCTCTTACACAGCATGCTCTTGATCAGTTCTCCCAGCTGGGGATCATATCTACTGGGCATCTGTGGCAGCTGATGAGAAAACCAAATAAAAATGTTATGAATCATTGTGAAAGTGTTTTGCCATAAATTATATTTCTAGATCATCAGGTTTCCGAAAAGTAATGTTCTGTATTAACTAGAAGAGAAGCAATTACTAAACTCCTGATCAATATGGCCAAAGTTACTAATGGATAAGCCCACAACGTTTTAACCTGCGGACAAGATCAAGACTCTTCCCAACTCCATGTAGCTAAAAGAAATGTCCCTCAACTTCTCTGACACTCTCAGGAAATGACAAACAAACTTCAGACTCAAATCAAAAACTAAATAATATATCTGTTTGCAAAAAGAGGATTGCTGTCGCCTGGAAAAGCAGTAATAAAGCATCAAAAATAAAACTATTCAAACTTAACCTTAACACAATATCTTATAAAATATATGTAAAAAGGTGGAACCCACCTTTCCTTCTACAATGCGATAAACCAGCGAGTTCATGTCCTTGGCATTGAAGGCATGTTTCAGTGTGGACATTTCATAAACACAGCAGCCCAGGGCCCATACATCTGACTAGAAACAAATAACATCCATTTGTAAAGCAGTTTCTATGACAATTCATGAAAAAACTACACAGAGTAAGAACAGACAACCAAATTACCTTGTGGTTATAGGGTTTATTCGAGAAGAGCTCTGGACTCATGTAGTAAGGGGTCCCTATGAGTGTGCTGGCCATATCATTCTGGTTCTCCAATACTCGTGCGATGCCAAGGTCTCCAACTTTGATGATGTTGGTCTTGGTCAGGAAGATGTTCTGCGTTTTAAGGTCCCGGTGAAGAATGTTCCTCTCATGCAGGTACTGCAAAGCAAAATCCCAACAGTGACTTCAGATGTCCCGTACTCGTATAAAGAAAATAAATGATGTCTGACCTGGCATGGCTTTCACTTTCAATCAATACCTGGAGTGCCATGGCTATCTGGACAAACCATTCCACCACCTGCCTCTCATGTAAGAGTTCGCCCTTTTGCTGTTTGAGTCGATGGTAAAGGTCACCGCCTTCACAGAAACCCATCACAATGTACAGCTGGCAGTCATTTCCTTCCCAAGACTCCCTGTATGTCACGATGTTAGGATGCCGTAACTGGGACAGAAGCTGAGCCTCCTGCTCTGCAGCATGCCGCTCCCGCTTGGAGGAGGTGGTTAAATTCAGCTTCTTAATAACATACTGGAAAAAGAAGAACATTGCACAAATGACTCTCCCTGATATGGAAACTAAGCAAAACATTTGTATTTGTCATAATATATTTGCGAAAATGTTCAGAAACCAAAGCGCTTGGAATCAAACGTGAAAAGTCATCATAAGGTGGAAAACTGAAGCATTTCCAACCAGATTGCAATGAACTGAACTCAGTTTTAGGTCACATTTACATAAATACATTAGTTTATGAAAACGAATGACTGATGTAGACAAGGGATTCATAAACTCTGTCAATGGTAGTGATCCTACATATGAATAAGTACATTATGGTTTAATGGCTTAAATTCAAACTACAAAACTTCCTTTACAGAAGGGGGATAACAGTCACCATGATGGTCAGAATTATTATTATCCAGCTACAATTTCCAGTTTCTTAACGTGGATTGGGTTAAAATAAATCGTCCCTGTTGTCTCAAAGCCTTCAAGGAATCTTTTAATCGTTTAATGGACCCTGCAGACCGGACACAACTTTTATCAGCTGTTACTGTCCTATAAACAACAACATACATTATCTTTACTAACATATGACTTTGTTTCCTCATATCTTCCAGTTGTTAACATTATTGTGTTCGCTCCATAAATCTCAAACATAATGTAAAAGATCGTAAACAAATTAGTGCCGTTTTAGCCGACTTTAGCTAACTTTAAGCTAGTTGAAGCTTAGCTGGGTCTTTGTAGCGTCATGCCTGGTGATTATAGCATTTCCAGCGACTACAATTGTTAAAGCTATACGTTGCTTATTTAAATGATTGTGGGCTGTATTGAATTCCCCACACACTTTTCGTTTCTCACCTGTTTTCGGTCTGTTTTGTGTTTCACCAAGTTCACCTCCCCATAGCTCCCCTTCCCGACGACCCTGATGAAAGTATAATTATTCATCGTTCTTCAGAAAACGCTTCATAACGCAACCTGAAACCACTGAAAACGTCACAGGACATTTCCGGTAACAATAACGATTTCATTTCGTCCCATACTCCAGCTGCAGAGACGAAATAAACCTATGAAATCTGTTTGGAAAACTTCGCAGTAGCTCACAGCGCCAGCGATGAGATTTTGAAAACGCAGGAAATCAGCAGCAGTCGATAGTTTTTCGTCACTAGGCAACTGTCAGCTCGCTGCCGACGATGGTGAGAGGGTCCAACTGCAGCAGAAACAGCTCTGTGTGCACCACAGCGCCACCCAGCGGCGGCAGGCAGACACTGGAGCAGCCTGACTGCTTTTACCGAGAAACTATTTATTTACAAATGTAAAAGTACAACATTTTATCTCGTTTTTTTTCTGCGTTTTTAATAGTCCCCAGAAACAAATGTCCACTTTATGTTGGTGTGTGTTTACCTTTCATTGCCTGGAATTATACAATGCCATATTGTTGTATGTAAATAAAGGTAGGAAAAGTAAGAGGCATGTGTAGTAATAACACAGGTGTAATCAATCATTTTACTCATGCTACGTTTCATTTAGCCAGCACACACACAATACCAAGCCTTGGAATTGGTAGGCCTACATGTAAATGAAATGCAACTTCCATTAATTAAAGTTATGAGTTACACCTGCACTCCTTCTGCCATGACATGTCAGAGAGAGTACATTTCTTACACCGCACTGTAACTTTTATTCCTGTATTTTATACCTACTTTTTTTTCTTTTTGGCTTGTTTTGATTTTCAATTATCTTGCCTCTTTAATGAATGTCCTTTGCACGTTGTTTTAATGCTTCTGATGTTTTATGTAAAGCACTTTGATTGGCCTTGTTTCTGAAATGAGCTATAAATAAACTTGCCATGCCATTTATTGCCTAATGTCTGCAATGAAGAACGCAAAAAATAGCAAATGGTCACTATGAACATTGACTGGGACAGGCTCAATTGTATATACATTTCTTCTTTTAAAAAAAAATGCTAGTATAACATAACACAAGTATGTTAATGTTTAAGTCCCCTAAAAATGAACAAAACCTTTACACAGCTTAAATGTGCACCCGAATTGATACGCAGCACAGTTGGTTATGTATGTACAGCTACTACTACTTTCAGGCAGATTGTTTCTGTAGACTTGCTATAGGCCTTGTCTGTTTGGGGCTATAATATCCACTAGATGGAGCACGAGACCACCTCAAGCAGTGCTACCCAAGACTACTTGCTCCTGGCAGCATGAATGGACAAGGAGAAGTCAGTTTAGGACAACCATGTCAAAAATAAAGATTCAATAGACAAACAAATGCAATAAAACAGTGTGGAAATTAATTAAATTAAAGAAGGAAATCATTAAGGATGCATAGCATGCAATATAGAAAAGATGTTGTGTATGAAATTTAAGCTTGACAGAGGATAAAAACAATAAGAGAGAACAAATGAATGAGGCTAAAACAGTACTTGCAGCTGTATGAAGGACAGCAAGTTAAGAAAAACTTCCTCAGGTTCAAACGTTTGCTGCTAATATACCAACTTTTATACTGACAGCATACTAGTAGTAGTCTACTACTCTAAAATGCTGATATTAGTAATGACAACCAGTTCTGTAGCTTTTCTTTGCGTGTTTGTTTGTGCACTTACCACTGGGTCAAATCAAGTAATTAAATAGGTGATCATGTGGTCAAAGATAATCTCTACAACGGCAAGGCCATTATCACTATGACTACTCATGCCACTACTACTTTGCTACAATCTAATGATTTTCATCACCACCATGTTTAATAGAATCCAAATCAGAAATATTTAATTGATCCCTGGGGGGAAATTTATATAATATATTATTTATTGATATAATATATATGAACATAAAAAATTTTGAAGAAAATTGAAAATAATAAAGATTTAAAAATATGTATAGTTCAATATATATATATATATATATATATATATATATAAACTGTGTGAATAATAATGCGCTGAAAAATGGGATCTATGATTAGGTGTGTTAAAATGTAAGAATAGTATAAATAAGAATAGTAGTTGAAAAATAAACTATAAATAAATAAATGCGGTATTTTTTTCTCCAAATTTGTTTATTGGATTTTAAACAAGACACAAATATTCAGATAGTTACTTTTCAACTATCAATATAGAGTCAAGTAGGCTATAACATACATCGAGAGAAACTCAACCAGCACATAGAGCTGCAATATTAAACAAGGCAGTAAAAACAAGACATAACAAACATAAAAAGTAAAAGACGAAAAAAACAACAACTAATCAATGTAGTTTTAATGCCAGAGCACGGGAGTATTGCAGGTTAATTATTATTGAACAGAGTATTGCACAGTTGAATTAATAAATGATTGACAGTTGCATGAATGTCGTAGTATACAGCAGGGGTCATTAGTTATAACCATTAAGGCTGCACACTGACCCACTCACCTCCTATTATAAGTACCGGAGGAGGGCGGTGACCAATAGCGTCGCAGAACTGTTTACCTGTGCCCCACAGCTCGCGCGCTGATTGGTCCGTCGGCCGTCCTGCCCTGAGGTGACGTCAGAATGAGCGCTGCTGGTGAGGTTAGTACAGATTCCGTTTGAGAGCGCTCCGAGTTAGAGAGACGGACAGACGGACGGACACCAGACACACGGCAGTTGGACCTTACGGACTGTTAAATTTCAGGTAGGAACTACGGCTGCCACTCTGTCATGACACAAACTTTAATTCTGACTCTTTCTCAAAGGTTAATGCAGGTTGGTGCGTGGTTTCTTGTCAGGGACATTTGGCAGCTCGTTTTCTAGCCACATTTATCACTAACGTTAGCTAACCTTAACAGGCGCTTTACGTCCACTCCTTTTCGTTTAGAGGGACGTTTTACAACTCTTTGAGGGATGTTTAATGACTTTTAAACTGTACGTCGTTTTAGCGTTACTACAGGGGAGGCTGCTGAAGTTAAGTGTCAGTGTCGTTGTGTACTGTCATACACACGGAGGGGACCTGTATGTAACTGAAGCTGCAGTTTCGAAGATCACACACTGACATACTATGCGAGGGACTAAAGTGATACTTGTCATCTTCCATACAAACCAGTATAACTAGACTGCTATCTGAATGAATGTAACGTAATGAAGTCACGTTTATTGCCTACAGTATGGTCTGACCAAATATAAATAACTATATGTCTCGAGAGCCTTGGTGGTGTTATTATTAATCTTTGCAGCTGAAATGGCGTGAAGTTTTTTTCTCAGTAAACATGGCAGGATGTGTATTTTTAGTTTTACCCCTTCACTCATTTCTTCTTCCCTCTTTCTGTTTCTCTCCCTTTCTCTCTCTCATCTCTCTCTGTCTCTCACACACAAACCTCCCCACCTCTTCTGTCTGTCTATGGGATCTCGTAAGGATAAGTCTGCTTATCAATTAATAAGCTCACTTTAAGAGGAGATTTAATGTGCGTCATTAACACCAGCTGACCAATCAGACTGCTGTTTTTTTTTTTAAATCTCTCTGTGTTTGCCAGTAAGCCAGTGGATGTATAGGGTTCACAGATCGAGGATCGGCAATATAGTTAATGAAGTGAACAAGTTATTAAACAGGGAATCACACACTGCCCATCTACTGCTCTCTCTCTCTGTGGTCATGCTTCTAGACATGTTGCTCTTGGCTCGCAAGAAAAAACACTCGCCCACCACAGACCTGAGACTCTTGTCAGTTCAACCGTTTGACCCAATGAGTCATTATTATTTGTTGTACTAAATGTGTGAATGAAGCTTTGTTGTGCTTATAAGCACAAGCATTTCGGGAGTTGGAAAATAGGATTGCTGTCCTTCAAAAAATCATTATATTGTATGAAATGTGATCCAAAACCTGTTCAGCTGGCTGTGAAAAAGAATGATCAGCTTTGTTCTTCAGGCCAATTCAGATTGATTACGAGGTTCTGCTTTCTGCAGCTCTGAAAGCATTAAAAGATCACAGATGTAGCTATGTGCCTGACCTAACGAAGCCCTGAAAAGAAGTAGTAAAATAAAATCATTACAAAACTAGGCCTATTTAGCTTCCAGTGTAGTGAATTGGATTTAACAGGAATGCAGTCCGTTAACATGACATGTTCACACATTGAGTCTTTGTTCATAACTTGGTATAACTTGTTCACATCCTCACTATTTTGATCTGTGCAGTAGATTGGCTGCTGACATATGAAATAACAATAGTTAACACTAGCCAAAATCAACATTTGACAGTCTGTTAAGACAAAAGAACTGTTGTTTATACATGAGACATCCAGTCTAGAGAAAAGAGATGGATTTGACCAGAGAAATGTTCAAGAGCTCAGTTGGGTAAAGTTTTAATTGAACTTTTAGACATCTTGTTTTAAAAACAGCTCCATAAGTTTGTTTGTTTGTATGTTTGATTCTTTGTGTGTGTGTGTGTGTGTAGTGTTGCTAAAATTGTTAACATCGTTGCAAATAAAATTTCACGCTCTAACACCATAACCACATGTCATTTCGTCGCGTTTAACTGTGGTCGTGTGTACGTGTGTGTTTCTTCTGTCCACTGCACATCACAGGAATGGGAAACCAGTGAGTACAGCGACTCTCTTTTGTGTAAACCTTAAAGAAAAGGATGAATGCTGCATGTTACATACTAGTCAGGGAATGTGATTATGGTATCATGCATCTCCTCCAGCCTCTTCAATCCTTCTGCTTCTTGGGTTTTGAGCAGCTCATCTTCACCCGTTGACCAAAAGTCATGTGGACATGGAGGGGCTGTTTTTGGCCTTCTACATGCTCATTCGTTACCTGCATGTGTCTCTCTCCTCTACTCTCCCACATTTTTAAACTTGCCCCTATCTGCCCCTGCGTGTCTTAAACTTGAATCTTATTCTGCTGTTTAAAGCTTTTGCCTGTTTGAAATACAGACCCAACGTTGTCCTTAAAGCTCTAATTGCTTGAAATGTGTTATATGAAATGTACTATGATGTTGCCTAATGTACAACATATCCAGATGGTTGTGCCATTGAAGTGAAATCCAACTGTTATGAAGGAAATTAAGGTACATGTTTCGTATTTTCTGTAGCGTTCTAAAATTAACACAACCAGTTAGGAGCAGGGGTTGATGCATTCATTAGATTTTACATGACTTTGATGTTTAAATGACTTTGATGCTCAATATCACCCATTCTCAGTGCATGAATTAACATGAATCTCCATGAATCTCCATATGAGCAAGGTGGGATGCTACAAACAAGCATTATGTGAGAGGCATTTTCACCGTTTGTCTGGCTTCAGTTTGTCTGCAGTTATTTTTAGCCAAAAGGTTTACGAGACCTACGCTGTAAACGGATGTAGTGTGACGCCCTGCCTAAATAATGTTGGTCAGTAGATAGGGTTAGAGCTGCATGTATTATTTTTATTTTCAATTAATCCTTCTTGACGATAGCCGATGGGCTCAGAGATTGCATTTCCGCCAAAGCGTTCCACCTTTTTTATTATCCAGTTCAGACAGTTTACCTGTATTCAACCAAAGCCCGCTCAAACGTGATTGGTCAATACTACTTGGACTACAAACGGAAACCAGAACGCATCAGATCCCAAAACCTTGTCCCATTGCCTGCAGAGTGCAGATATCTGTTTATAGAGATTAATAAAATGACAGAACTGCAGCCAAATGTGTATCACAGTTTACCAGAGCCTAAAGTAATGTAAGTTCAAATATATATATATATATATATATATATATATTTTTTTTTTTAAACATATATGTGTATATATATATATATATGTGTATATATGTATATATATATATATAAAACAAGTGTTTTCAGTTTGAAGTTTTGAAATAGAAAAAAGCAAGCACATCTTCCCATCTAAGAGGCTGTAATCGGCAAATGATCGATATTTGTAATTAATCAATAATTAATCAAAGATTTTTTGCATAATTATCATTATTCAATAAAGTATATATCAATAGCTCTGTGTTGACCAGCTAGTCAGTTGGTTGCAGCACTACAAACTCATAGTCCTCTCCTTTTGAAACCAGAAAGCCTAAAAAAAATGTGTGTTTTTTTTTTTGTATTTGCAGACGTTGATAAGTACACATTCACCAACATTGGGAAAAATAATTCATGCTCGGTAATGGATCCTCAATTCTCAAAGAAAGAGACTGGTGTCAAGTTGAAGATGTACTGAGGACTAGAGTTACAGTCTACTATGTATTGTTTGTTTGTCCCCTACAGTAGATATTAGCCTCCAGGAACAAAGGCCCTAATACGGTAGATTTACCGGCAAACATTTACCACACATTAGACTGGACTGGACTTCCTCTTTCTGCTTCCCCTAAGCACATTACTTTGCATGCTGCTTTATCATGCCACGTTTAGAGATACTTCCTTTTACTTAAGTTGCTTTAAATTGCATGCAAAATGCAGTAAAGGAAATTATGAATGATGTCAGTTGAAATGTACGCTTAGTTCCTGGAACTTTTGGTTACATACATTGTTCAGTGAGTTTATTTCAGGTGCTGCATGTGGTGTATACCTGATCAGGCTGTTTAATTTGCCACTGCTTCTTGTGTGTGGTATGTTCTGATCCGTATCCAACAACAACACACGGATGCTTTTGTTATGTAATTATAAAATTAAACAACACAATGCAGCCAGCCATCAAAGTGACCAGAATGATTTCCCCCTTAGCTTAGCTTAGACACTAAAGCAATGTCTACTCTCTGATACCATAGCAGTAGCTTTGGGTTTCCATGACGACACGTATGAAGCCGACTTCTGACATTAGTGAAGGCTGAGAGAGGGCCACCACGTGTGTGTGAGTGTGTGAATGTGTGAGTGTGTGTGTGCAGCAATCAGTAACTGCACCTCAATGCAGCTAGAAGAGGCCATGTCCTATTAACATTTATTCTGAGATAACGGCAGCATACCCCTGATTATCGCTTAATGCCACTCATAAACACAATTCAGCATTAAAATGAGTTACCTCAGAACTAATAGGGAAATGATTAATTGTGCTATTATGTAGTCTTTAACAAAATGGCTCTTGTACAATCCAGAACAATACGTTACATCATCTCCTGTAGACAGACTGGGAAGTTGCCAGGCAGGCTGCAGGAACAGATGAGGAGAGTGGCACGCTGATATGAACAGGGCTATTTTAGTCCTTCAGGTCTTGAGTTAAAGGCACTTTCTGGGTTTAGATGATGATAGCTGTGACAGCAGTGATCACTCCCCCTCTTGATAGTGTGCTGAGGACAAACATCTGAATGTTAGCTTCCTCTGAAAAATATGAGCAAGGTAGACAAAAGTAGAATTAACGTTCTTTATGTCTTTTTCTAACTCTTAAAGGTAGGAGTGTTTTTCTGCTTTACACATTGGCAAGAATTTTGGATTTGGCCCAGTTTGTGAAGCTAATTTGTATCATTTCACTTAAATTTGAGCATTACACAAGCTCAGTAAAGTCACATATTACAGATAAGCTGACATTCTATCGGATGATAAGCTTAGCTCTTTTACAACAGTGAGTGTGCATCTTCTGACAGAAGCCCGCCTTAAAGTTTCCGTTATTTTTAGTTTGACAATACCATTGTTACATAAAAAGCACTATGTTTTATGCAGCTCTTACACTGCTTGGTTGTGGTATAAAAAGGTGAACCACTTGAACTTGTTTATATATTACTTATTAACCTAGTAGATATTGACCATGACTTTTAGCCTTCTCTGCCATAAATTCCACTCTACCCTTTATAGATCATAAAGATACTTGACTGCAGGGCATAACTTTGCATAACATGTCAGAATAAAGAAAGTAAATCACATTCATTTAGACCAGATCCTTTGTCACGTTGCAGCAACCACCTTGAATAGTGCTGAAACACAAACCACCCTAAAGTTGCAGGACTCGAATAAACAACAATGACCCAGTATTTACCTGTGACAAGTATTTCTGTATAATGGATGAAAGGCAGCCTGAGCCTGTGTTGTTCAATATCCGGTGTCATACAATATGTTTTGTGTGTGAAAATTGTGTTAGAGAGGAAACAGGATTTACTGCAGTCTTAAGTCACCTGAGACGCATGCAATTATCTACATGTAACAGAGTGTCCACATTTTGTAATAGTCAAATATTTGTCAAGCTACTAATATGGTAACTAATAAGTTTCGGTTAGTTAGAAGTTATGCTTTTGGCATCATGACATGTGATTGTGCTAAACAACTAGTCAGTCACTTTACTTATTTGTGTGACTTTTAGCTGCAGGAAATGCTTTTCTATAACACACACTAATGCAAACCCCAGCCATCAACCCCAAAAATGTAAATGTTTGCTCCACAACAACATAGTAATGCTTTTAACAGCAATGGGACCTGCCTCTAACTAGTGGTTTTTACACATGGTTAGTGTAGAGTACTTTTGTGTTAGAAATATGCACACATCATATGTCAGTATTTCCCAACATGACATCATTTATTGCATACTATTAGTGTGTTATTTCAAAGTGGCAAACACTGTAAGAAATCCACTGAATAATGTTTTCTTTGTATATTTGCAGGTAGGGGGTGGAAGCAGTTAAACTTTTGGTATTAATGAGCTTCTCCTTCTCTTTTTCTTCACTAGTATTGTTTCTGACCGCCACAACAAGAAGATGCCGCTAGGTGACGATTGCCATGACTGGAAAAAGAAGACCACAGATGTGAAGGATCAGTATGACTTTAAAGAGATCCTGGGAACGTAAGTGTGTCAGTGCCATGGGCAAAAAAACCTTGCGTTTCACCTTTTGTATGATGGCTTTTTCACACTCTGGGAAACATTGCCACAAATTAAGGATGCATTTAATGCATATCTGTTAGTCGTTCTCTCAGATCGACAAAAGACAGAAGATTTGCATTTGTTTTGTTTCTGATGCCAGCCGCTTTTGTATGGATTGAATTTTATAAATGAACATGCAAGTATTTGATTGTTGCTGTGTAATTACTGGAGAGACATGTATTTATTACAGTGTAGCCTGCTGACAAGGTTTTGCCGTATTTTGTAAGTCAGTCACTGCTCGAAGTATATTTAGGATGGGCTGCTCCTGTCAGTGTCCCTAGAGATAAACAGCTTGATGCTTAATTGGACATAAGAGGCTCTAAATGGGAACCTGATGTGGTGCAAGAAGCACACGTGGTAAACTCAGCAGTAGCAAAAACGCTCTTTTTCTCAGGCCATTCTTTTGCACCTTTTACATGTTTGGTCATTTCATGGCTCCTAACAAATTAGCTCATGCCAAGGTAAGTAGAGTGGCACAGAAGAGTTTGTATTAATGCGGATTAGGTGGTGCAGTGCTGTTCTGTACTGTATGTTTAGTATTTTTCTGGATGCTCAGACCCCCTGTTATTGCAATATTAACGCAAACAGCTATTTTTATGCTTTAGTTGAAATACACAAATACTTCTACACAATCTATAAACCAAATTATAAATTATTATTATTATAAATCAATTAAAAGCACAATATTTCAAGGAATTGAGACAGTCTACACATGCTGGTTAACTATTTCCTTGAGATTCCACATTTATCTAGTGAAAGTACAGAGCCCCATGACAGATCGTGTGACATTTTTATTTGGGCAAAACTCCAAACACCGTTTCCACCGAGGATATTTTCTGTCAAGTAGAAAGGATTATTTGGGAGTGGTCAGTGTATGCATTCTAAGGCAAATGCACACAGTTACCCTGCAGTAGATTTTTGTCAGGAGAATAGCACTATTATGTATATTTGGAAAGCTTCTCATGCTAAACTTCTGTTGACATTGTCTAATTAGAAGCACCTTGTTGATTTACCTCTCCGACACAGTGTCAACAAACCAGCAACAAAGCATTACATTTAGAGATTAATTTTCTGCTCCCCGCATGTAAATGATTGTAGACAGAACATTAGAAGCACCTCTTAAGGAAATACAGTTCACAGTGAAACAACACCACTAAATATACAGCGTCATAGATTACCAGAAGTTGAGTCAACACCTCTGACACTGTGTCAACGAAAATGAACCTTAATACACTTTACAAAGATGGGAGTTATTGCTGGGCTGCTGTATTCGAGTACATTAGACTGTACAGGTGTACTTAATAAAGTGGTAAATCAAGGATCTGTCATGGGACTTTACAAAGACATGATGAAGCTAGATCTAACTAATCAACACTAATTTATAAAGCTAGAGTGGCATTTAACTACATGTAGATATATACAGACATTTGCATTGATGAGTTTTACTTGACATCAGTTCCAACCTTAGATTCTGGCTGGGAAGAGTCCTGCTGTTGGCCCACATGTGTTCTACAGTAGAGCCATAAACAAAGTGTTTGTATGAATATTTGTTCTTCTTCAGGCATGGGGCAACGATTGAACTGAACATTTTAAAAAAGGATAACAATGCATGGCAGGTTTAAATCCCACATTAGCAGTTTTTCGGAGGGGAGCATTATACTGTTACTGTTGGGGTATAGTTCTGTTGGATGGGTCTCCTCTGTTCTGCTTTTCTTGCTTGGTTTTTGGAGTGCATGATGGCATGCCCACTGCTTGTCATTGGTAGAGCTCACTTCTCATTTGCTTCATCTCTCAAGCCCGATTATATGGCAGTTTTTTCTATATTTATGCACGGAAGCACAAACATAATTCTTCTAGCTATGCAGGACACCTGTCAAAACCCAAATGTAATTTGTCACTCACAACAATAGAGCAAATTCCATCAACAAGACAGGACCATTTCTGTCCTCTTGATCCCGCCTGGGGTTGACTTGGTCCTTCTGTCTAAATGGTCCTGCTAACCATCCCACAGTGAAGCGTTTGCCCAGTATTTCCCAAATTGACGGATGAAATTTGGACCTTAGTTTTCTGTCGAAGAACAAATTGCTCTGAGAGTGCAAGTGTTACTTTTAATCCTACTGCTCTTAGTTTAATCACTCATTAATCATGGGTGCTGAGTGTCATAAGACAGGATGTTTATCCAAGGTGTCTCACTTGATGCACCTTTTACAGTACATACACCCACATCCTTGTTAGTCCAGGATTAAATTGTGTGAACACAAACTCAATCCAAGTGTATTTTGTGAGTTTGTGAAGCCAACCTTAGTATATTTAGTCACTAATGCACAGATGGTAGAACAAATATTGCAAGCATCTCATGAAAAGGACTGAAGTAACTTAACCACAGTTACAAACATTGCTGTAAAGGTCTGTCAGAGGAACTTGCTATCTTTCCTGTCTGAAACACTCCATATGACAAAATCCCACCCAACAAAAACTGCTGCAAAAAGCCAAATAATCTGTGGCAAAATTTGCAATAGCATTGATCAAAAAATGCATAATTACCTCTGCCAAAGAGGTAATTATGTTTTTTTCTGCTCCATCTGTTTGACTGTCAGCAGGATTATGTAAAAACGAATGTCCCGATTTTCATTAACTTTGGTGGAATGGTGTAGTATGGGCGAAGGAAGAACCAAATAAAATTTGGAGTGGATCCGAGTCGGGAGCAGATACACGCATTATGTTTTTACTTTGATTAACAGTGCGAGATAGGGCATTTGTGTTACATTCATATCGTGTCGGAATAGTCTGAAAAATTAGTTCTCAACTAGGAAAATTCACGTGAACGCCCCCTCAAGTTGGAACAACAACTCGCTAACAGATATCAACATGTTTAAATACTCTGAGCAATAAAATACAACATTTGTTCTTTGTGTCGTCCGTGTTGTTTCCACATTACGGCCTAAAGCTCACAAACACACCAAGTCGGAAGAGCGATTTCCCATATCGGGAAATGGGACAATCTGAGGAGCGCATGAATGCACCATTGACCTTGGTGGAGTTCTGCACTCCATTCTAGTTTTTTAAGATTGAAGGGAACAGACACAATCTGACAACGTACAGTGAAACCGCATTAGAAAGAATAACAGTGGACCTCAGTTCAAATAAGTTATTAGGGATGATTGAAATGTAAACTGACAATGTTCAATGGTATGCAACCTAATGCAGCTAGTTTATTTTATTGGGTTAGTTACTTCTAACAGAACGTCTGATTCATGAAATGTTTAGATTATTTTGCTAGCACCCAGTGTGCATAGATAAAAGTGTACATGTATACAGGTAAAAATATACAAAAAGTTGTATAGGCCTATGTAAGCACAACTGATGGGTGCATACATGAAAATGTTTTCCAGTCCTCCACCTGCCCTCAGTTTTGTGCTGAGCTTGTTTATGGAGAGATCAGCAGCTCACAGCATCACTCAGCTGTGCGCCACATTCATTTGCCGTTGCTGGATTGTTGTCTTGGTAACAACAGGAGACACTTTCCATAATGGACTCAAACAGTCACTATGGAAACAAAGTTTTTGATTTGCTATTAATAATCCTCTAACGGCTGCATATGTGTGCATTGTGCAAGAGATGAACTCGCTCTCTCTTTTACAGGAAACACAGAAATAATGACATACATACACACTTCTCTAAAGATGTGCTCATGTTTCTGCTGCCTCCCTCACTGATATTTTGACCATGGAGGAGATATGTTGTAGGTGCTATAAATATCCTCATCACTGAATTACATGTTTATCATGTCTCAGACATAAAAGCCCATCAATGTACCTCTATATAATAATGTACAGTATATTTAAAAACAGTATTATGTATTCTTTAAAAGGTATTCTATAAAGAAAGAGTGAGCATATTAAATGGTTTCTATTACTTGTCACCTATTGGCCTCTGCAAACTAAGTATAACGTTGATTGACTTGTTATGTTGAGATGTAATAAATAAAAAAAAAATTCAGAGCAGTGACATATATACAATCACAAATAAATTGTTGTCACATTTGATTATTTCTTTAAAATGTCTTCTGTGACACAAGTAGTAATGATACAGGCACTTTAAACCAGATACCAGTGTCATGTGTGGGTTTATACTGTGAATCCCCAGCTGCTACCACATGTTTTTGTAATCAAAACAGATGGGAATTAATATTGTACACACTGTCACTGCAATCAACTCAAATCCTCTTTTGCCTTCTTTTCTCATTTCTCTTACTTAATGTTAATCTATCCCCCCCACCCCCCCTCTTTTTCTGTTTGTGTCTGTCTCTGTTCAACCAAGCCCAAAACCACATCCCTGCTGTCACTTACCCAGCTCCATTTTGGCTCTCCATCCCTGTCACCTGCTCTCTAGCCGTTTCCTAGTTTCACACTGTGTTCGCTGTGGAACAGGGATCCCAGTGTGACCTGCCTGCCTTTTGATTTTCGGCTGAAATGAAAGCTTTCATTATACAGGGCTCAGGACACACATAATGCCAAAACATTGATCCTTTTCAGTTATTGAGTTATTTTCAATAATTTTCAATAATAGTATAGTACAGTCAAATAACAATCTACTCTTAACAGTTAAATTGTTGGGGACTTTTGTTCATAAAATTAAAAACATTGGAACACCTTTTTACACCATGTCATGCCTACATGCACATACCCACCCTTCCAGACCTTCTTGCTTGGACAGTTTGGATTCGTATTCCTCTGTAAGCTTTTAGTATTTTTATCGTCTCATCTATGTCTTGCTTCTAAAACCAATTGCCAAATATAAGTTGAAAGTTGACGTTGATTCCCTTGGCTTTATTTCAAATATTGACTAACCTTGCACTCTCCAGCATATAGTATGTTGTTCAGTATGTCATCATTCAAACCTGACTGCTTATAGATTCACAGGTCACATATTTGGAAAATGAATATTGATTTCTTTCTGCAACTCTATTATGAAATCATGACATTTTTTTTAGCAGTGCACCAATTCTACTTTCATTTCCAACAACCAGCTCACAGGTCTATGAGAGATGCAGTCATTAGGAATAAATATTATTCTAAATCTATGTATCCTGTAATATTGATATACTGTAAAATCCAATACAGCAAACAGCAGCTCTGTGTTTTGTTGTGGTTTTATTAGTTTTTTTGTTTTTCAATGTTCCCCACTCAGCCTCCAGCTTTTTCAGTTTCTCTACTGATGACAAACAGTTGCCTTTTCTGACATTTGAATGAATGCCAAGAGCGGCGAGGGGAAATTCTCGGCATTTCCAGCCCAGAATACATTGCAAATGGAGACACTGGGTATAGGAGGAAGTGGAGGGTAGGGGAGCGTGCTGTAATCATCTAAAATCGTTAGGGTTGATGGATTGGCCCCCGCCTGTTTTCTGTCACTCATGTCCCCAGCCCTCGCTGGCCGTATGATCAGCCTATTGGCCACAATTGATTTAGGAAGAGTCGTGTGTGTGTGAACGTGTGGGTGAGGGAGACAACACTTGTTTTATCTCTAGTTGTTTGTCTGTGCGCATATGTTTGTAATTGATGGTTCGTAGTTGTTCTGAATGTCTTCTTGATCACCTTTGCCTCCAGTCTTCCCGTCTCTCTCTCTCTCTCCATCTCGCTGAATGAACACTTAGCACCCATCCATCACACATTTTTCTCTTTTTACCAAGCAAGGGGCCCTCTTGCCTACAAGTGGTTATTTTTGATTTGACAGACAGAAACATCTCTCATTAAAACCTTTCTCAGGCATTTTTTGTGAGTGACCTATTCTTCCTCATTGCCTTTTTTAAATCCATATTCAGTGCATAAAAGACCACAAAAATGAAATACCCGTGGTTTTAATGCGTCATATTTTCATCAGACAAGTTTTCTGATGTTTTAAATCTTCCATCCAGAATCCACACAGATTTTTGTTGTTTTGTGATTCACAAATTATTGTTGGGCTGGGACACAATCTGGTAGTCAAAAGAGGAACCTTTTGCTCCACTTGTGCCCGGTCACACTCGTGCCTCTCGGCTACATTACACAGGTTTTAACGCTCATTTACCACTCGGGCTAAGGGCTCTCTGCTTCTGAGTGGAAAGGTTCAATAACTTGACACTCATTAGGGTGTGTGTGTGTTTGTGCGTATGTTTTCATGCGCAAGTGTTTGTGTATGCGCTTGTGCTTGCCGAGGCATTTGTGAAAGACTCTAAATTGTGTGACAAGAGGTGAGGCTTTGACTCTGCCTTAATGTCAAACGCACTTTAATTAAATTATGACATGAAAAAATAATGCAGATTCTGTATGTCATTGCCAAAGGTTTATTCTCCTCTCAGACCTCTCTTTATGTTGGAAATATTCAACGAGCGAAGTAGTTCCTTGTTACAGAGAGGTCTGAGTATTTATGTCTATGATGTGCTAAAGATTCATGAAATACTGCACAAACAGCAAGGTGATAGATGTTACCATTAATAAACAAGAGACTTCTGTTTTTATTTACTTTTGTATTACCTGTGCACTCCAGGAGATGAGTACAAGTTAGGGGGCCACATCAACCCAAAAGTAGAGGACATTATAATATTAGGAAAAACTGACATTTTATTGACATCGATTTTTCTTCTTCTGATACATACAGTATATATATATATATATATATATACTGTATGTATATTGTGATATGCAAATACAGGAATTTTCACCAGATGACGACCTGTTTTGTTCAATATCATGCTTTATGTACCCGAATTATCAACCAAATCTTCCTTTATCTGTATTTTTCTCCTCTTTCTCTGTCATTTCCAGGTTGTGGTTGGCAACTATAGCGTGGCCTGCTTTCGTTATTTGATAAATTGATCAACAATAATTAGGATTGATGGTTCGCTTTGCATGCAGAGCCTGAATGCCACTCACTAGCAACAGTCTCTTCTTGTGCATTAGTCATAGAAAATGAGATCCGTGCAAGTTTTTTCTTTTGTATCAAGCAGCAAAAAAGTCGTAGCATGACGTGTTTAAGTTAATTTGCCTTACTTGAAATTGCACGTCCTGCGATGTGACTATTGCACATTCATACATTATGAATATTGTCCTTTCAGAACGTAGTTATGTAATATTTAAACAAACATCTTATTATGGCAAAAATGGTATTTGATATTAACAAACAAATCATCCACACAGAAACATGTACAGTTTGTTGTGCATTCTTCAATCATACCAATAACATATTACAACATATTACTGTATCTATTGCCTGATACCAATAAGATATACCAGAATTTTACTTCACACAATGGCCCTGAATCGCTATTGTTAAACTTAATTGCTTCATTGCTGTGATGTCTTATCTTCCTGATTTCCTCATAATGAGTAGGCAAAGAAGCCTGTGAACACCCATCCATCTGTCACCATGCTTTAATGCAGTTCTAAAATTTAGTTGAGGTGCAGACACGATGAGGAGCCCAGAAATGAGGCTTGAGGGATTTTTTTAGCCCAGACCAACTTTTACTGTGTACTATTTTTGTTTCTCCTTCATTATTCAGTGTTTGTGAGTCAGAATCAAATCAAATCAAAATGACGATTAACAAAGTAGCATCTCCGACAAAAGGAAACAGCCACCTTTCTAGAGCAGATGAGTCTCCCAGCATGAGAGCTGTCCCACTTCATCTATTTTTCATCTCTGTCTCTCTCCATGCTTCGCTTTTTTCTCTCCATCTTATCTCTTCCCATAATTTACATTATATACAGTATATATTTCATATTCATCCCTTTGTATTCCCGTCTTAGTACAATTTCAGTCGTCTTCCCTTAATCATGTTTCTCTACAAGGGTGTCACACATGCACAACAATGGTCTTTCTAGAAAAGCGGGACTTACTTTTGTTTTCCTTGCTTAGCTTCTCTTTTATTAAAGATTTTGATTGTGTCTAAGCTGTAGGATGAAATAGAGCTAAGAGCTTCCTTCATTAAAGGGGAGGAGGCAAATACAGTGCCCTGCTCCTAAACTGGACCTCAAGGCACATGCAGGTCAACATGTTACTGTGTCTGCTCTTGTAATTCGGTCTCAGCCGCTGATAAGACCATATAGGAGGTATGAGTAAGGCTTGTGGCATGCTCTCTCTTAATCTGTCTTCTCATCTCCTCTCTCTGCCTCTTTTATGATTCAGTACTTCAGTACTTCAGTACTACACATTAATTGTGCTCAAAAAGTGTGCAGATGCCCTCCTGGTCACCTTTTAAGATAAGTTATCAACCATAGAGAGATACAGTACAGGAATATCAAATCAAGTCAGCCACTGATTAATTCTGAGACTATCACATTCATTCTGACACTCTTCATAGCAACAACAGTTTAACCTTTATTCTGACAAACGACAACTTGGAACAATTCCCAACCCAATCCTGAAAATCCATCCCTGCTTATGGCACCATCAGCCCTTCAGCTCTGCCCTGACCTAATTCGAACAGAAGCCTGCGTCTCAGCACAGCACAGCTCAGCATGGCATAGCCTGCAGTTCCTGGAATACACACACACACACAAACACACACGCGCACACACACACACACACACACACACACACAAACACACATGCATTTATGGCCACTGTCTGGCCCACTTATGCATCTCCATCTGCTCACAGCAATATATCCCCCCTAACAATTTTAAGTACCGTACTCTTGCAGGCTTGTCATGTACATCTTCCCACAGTCTTTCGCAATTGGTATAATCCCTTATTGCCCATATTCTCCTCATTACAAACTGTCCACATATCAGCATACTGGTTTGAGAAGGCTTTCTTTTTGCTTTTTATCTCTGGTCCTAGAAATCCTTAGGGAAACAAGTTCTTGGCTTTGCAGCTTAATTACAATCCAATATACCATTCTGATAGGGATATCGTTTTTTTCATGTCTGTGTTTCAAAGCAACTCCTTTCAGTAAGTGGACTTGAAACAGTGGAAAGTTGGATCTATTCTTCTCGTACATGGAGAATAAAGCACTTGAAGTTGCCTGTATTGAGCCACTAAACGGCTAATGTGTGAGCACACAATTGCCTGCATCCACCACAGAGCAATGTCATCCATCCGTTTGAGTCGAGTTTCTGGCTGCCTGACAGATTTAAAGTCTGACACCGTCTCAAATTTTAGCTCCATTTTAGTTTCCTTAGCAAAATATTTGTGTTTAGCTCGCTAGATGTTCGTCACTCTTTAGCAGCTACTTACTAAATTGGTCTGTCTTTGGTGTTTGGCAGATCAGAGCTGTTTTGTTTTGAAGAGTGGCCTGTCTGCTGCTGGAAACTGTATTGTTGAGAGCTTTGAGACTGAAGTAGTAAATACACAGACCGTAAAACCAAAAATAATGAGGTAAATGTGGCTAAGAATCTGTGTTGAGATTATTATGTAGGGATTATAATTATCTGTGTACAAGAGCTTCTTTAGTTACTACTGAAACTGTTCTGGGAACTCTCCTGACACTTCACATGCTGTTAATGGTTCATGGTACCTGATGTACACACCAGAATAAATGGAAATTGTTAGTCATGCTCACATTCAGATTCACAGATAGACAGAAATGTTTGTGAAGTAGTTTGGGGAGCAAGAGTCTGAGGAATAGTGGATAACCAGTATCACTGTCACCATCAACATACTCTTCACTGGAATTTATGACGGTACACAATATTTTATATTTCTTAATATGGTCTTGACATTTTCTCTTGGTGAGCCATAGTGTGGAGTGCACTGAGGCCTTCAGCCAAAGGCCATAGTTACTGGCAGTGAGTCAAACATACCAGCTTCATGGCAACACTCATATTAAGGGATTATTAAAATGAAAGTAAGCAAAACACAATGGTACCAGCAGATTATATTTGTTATCAGTATAAAGTAGACTAAATATATCCCTTTTTGTTATTACAATTTGGGGGTACATGTATTCATCCAGAAATGTTTTCAGTTCAGTGCGCAACCAAAGCAATAATTACCAGCACAGAAATCCTTCTTATCGCACATGTGTGACTTTACACACAGGAAAACACAGGATCCAAGCAAAGTGCTTCAGTACCAGTACCAGTGGCTAGATTTTTTTTGGCATGATGCATATAATTATGGCCCACTAGGCACTGTTATGTGTTTATATTTTTCTCAATAAATAAAAATAAATAGCATTTCTTGCTTGCTGCACTGTAGTAATGAACGTACCTAACCATGACCACCAAACCACAGGATATGTATTAATAAGGGTTAGGGTTACTCTAAAATGCTCCACAATGCTCCACAGAGTACAGGTTAGCTGCTGAATCGGGTAATCATTCTCTGTGGGTTTATAATAAGTAATCTGATCCATCGTTGATGTAAAATTAGCAGCTTTAAGATCTCACCTTTTTAATAAGAATTATTATGCTCTTAAAATCTCCTTTCCATATTTTTGAGTAATCTATCTAGAATTGATATGGCTCTATATATTGGAGCATTAAATCTACTTCATAGTGCGTGTTTACACTAAGTTGTTATGCATTGTGTTAATTCTCAGATAAGGAGAGCGATTGTAGTTTGGTTTTGCAGATCTTTGTGTTTGGACGGCCCACAGAGCAAATATGGTCTTTTTATGTTTCAGGGCCAGAATCACAGTTGGGTATCTTTTCGATCTGATTGGACCAGATGGTCCTTCCCTATGTCTCTCTGACCTTTCCACAGTTACCATTTTGTCATCTGCTAACATACCTTCTTGACCAACTTCTCAGCAGGACAGATGGCACCATTGGTTGGAGTTTGAGAAATGTGGTTTATGAAACAAAAAGAAACATGGCAGATAGTCAAGGGAGCTCTGTATTCTCAAAACAGCAACGCATACGAGAAAAGCTTCCTTGTTTATTTTATAATTAAAATCATTGGCACAGACACCTATGTAACACAGCAGATGGTAACAAAAGCGAAGAACTGTTTTCTTAAAAAGAGAAGAGAATGAGACTCTTGTTAAATCCACGAACAAGCTACAGCAGTCACAAGAAAATTGCAGTCACAGCATACAGAGAGTCTTGTTTGGCTCTGCAGGAAGACAATGCAGATTGTGTTTGTATTGATTGCATGTGAAAGTGTGTCAGTAATAGTCAGTAATAGTCTCTGTTGATGTTATTTATGGAAATCCTCAGAGCTCGTCTGGTTTTATCTGTGTGGATGTAACCACAGCGTGTTGTAATGGTCTGCTAGTTACATGTTTGCATCTTATGTTATGTGCCTGTGTGCTTGGTGTATAGGAGTGAGCTCAAATGCGTGTATGGTGGCTTGTGAGATCCTCATCAAATTCCTTGGTTTTGGATTATTTTGAGGCACAGGGTGAGGCATCGTGGGATACACACACTTAAAAAAGGTTGCTTGTAGTGACCAAAACTAAGCAACGGCAGCGACGTCTGTATTTTAAGCAAGCAGCTTACTCAGAGACAGAAAAAAAATGACGTAATAATGAGCTGAGTGAATTAACTATGCTACTATTTGAGATTTTTGACTAAAAAGGCTGCTTCTTGTCCACTGTTTGGGTAGGAAACAAAGTGTTTGAACACGTAATTTGTGCACAATAATGTAAATATTTGCTCTGTATGAGGCTTCAGATATTTACATTTTGTTGCTGCCTGTCTATATTTAAACTCTTGTGTAACATATTTGCGCAGTGAGTTTCAGAGAACACACCCCACTGTTTGGATAGTGGCAGTAAGCGTGTCTTTATCAAGGGTTTAGTGGCTAATAGTGTGTGTGTGTGTGTGTGTGTGTGTGTGTGTGTGTGTGTGTGTGTG
>CALSBV010011423.1:8130201-8145954 GCA_943590825.1 Bovichtus diacanthus
TGTGTGTGTGTGTGTGTGTGTGTGTGTGTGTGTGTGTGTGTGTGTGTCCTCTTCCTGGACACACACAGGTCTCATGGTGGTGATAAGAACGTCCTGTTAGGAACAGGAACAGCTCAGCAAACACAGTTGTTTACTTTATAATCCAGTTAAAACCTCCGCCAACATTAAGCTCTCAGCGAACTCACCACTCTACTCAGCACCCATCAAATATTCATCACAATTATGCCGTTCATATTTTCTGGGTCTGCACTGCGTCAGTGGCAGGGTAAAAACTGACTTTTTTGTTGGTTTTTTTTCTCTCTCTACCAGAAGTAGAAGGTATTCTTTGCCCTAATTATCTGAGGTTAGTGTAATGTCTGCCCCACAGCTGGTCACAGGGATTTTATACTGTTCCATCCTCATAGTAGAAATATCGTGGCTCTCCACAATATAGTCTGTACAAAGGTACTCGGATGAGTGAGCCAATTAGAGACGGGACAGGGTTTAACTGTGGAAGCATGTTCTTCAGGAGTATTTTTCCCTCACGTAAACTTTTCAACAGTGTTTTTGTTGTAACATCTCAGCATTTGTATCAAACCTCCTGCTCATCTCTCTCCTCTTCATCAGTGCTAATGAAAATCTTTCTAATCTCAGCATTAATAACTTGGATTATACAACAGTGAGTTGTTATTGTAAGCAAGTGGTGTTGGCAGTAGAACTCAGAAGACCACTGCCAGCCAATAGCTATATATAATTATTGCTGTCATGCCCAGAGTGAACATCATCATTGGCAGAAAATGCCTTGTTTTATGAATTGTGGCGCACCGTCCACAATATGCAGAATTCACCTTTTTTTAAATGGCGTAGTGTTAGAGATCGTTGCCCAGCCCAACACAATGACAATGTTACCCTGCAGTTCACTGACATTCACAAAGAAGGAAGTCTTTGTTTTCCTCTGTACCATTTGTATAGTATTGTTTTGTATTTTATTGTTTGTATGAAATCGACATATACTCAATGTGTAACTTTGCTGCCTTCTTGGCCAGGTTACCATTGAAAAAGAGATTTTACCTTAATTGTTTGTTTTTTTATCCGGTTCAATAAAATAAAAATAAATAAACAATTCTGTAAGTAATAATTAAAAAGGGGAAAACAACTTTGTGCCACTGGAAAGAGTTTGCATGCAAACAGCCAGACAATGGGACTATCCATTGTCCAAAGACGCATTCGTGTTCCCAATGTTTGTGTGAACCACTGTTTGACTTCCTCAGAGCCCCTCGGTGGGAGCATGGAGAATGTCAACTAAATCCTCCAGATGCTACAGAGGAATGTGCAGCACTGACAACCTCTTCCACACAGCTGGATTTCTGCCAAAGCTAATGGCCTTTCTGTGACAGTTTTACATTCTTGTTGAGATGTGACCACAAGGCCTCGCTCCCAGGGTAATTGTTACTTTGATCAGGAAATGGGTTCAGTATTCTGTTAGCTTTGAGCTTTTGAGGTCAATAACACCGGAGAAGTTGTATGTGGGTCACTCTGGATAAAATATGTTAAGGAAC
This sequence comes from Bovichtus diacanthus, assembly GCA_943590825.1. Taxonomy (NCBI): domain Eukaryota; kingdom Metazoa; phylum Chordata; class Actinopteri; order Perciformes; family Bovichtidae; genus Bovichtus; species Bovichtus diacanthus. Next base: position 8,131,740 of record CALSBV010011423.1, read on the forward strand.
CAGAGATTAAATATAAACGGTAAGTTAGATGTAATTAACTAGTAGTAGTTAATTACATACTAGTAGTAATTACTACTTGTGTACTACTAGTGTACCTTTTGCTATATCGTTCATACTTTGTACGCACTTTCCTATGACTCCTATATTTCTTTTTTTTTTTTTTCATAAGACATTTGCAAGACTGAAATATTGGTGTTTCTTGGATATTGTTGCTGCTCGTCCAAATAAAACACATACATCTGCAGTACGAGAAACCTTTAAGATCCCCACAATAATTCAATGGAGTAAAAAAGTGTATGCACATTGAAAATGGAATCACCAAATCCCCCTCAGTTGTTAGGAAGTCAATGTAAATACAGCAGTAAATAAGTCAGAAAATGAATGCTGTGTGCTTGGTGCACTTTGAAAATACACACTTTACACACCCATATTGTCTGCCTGAGGAGAAGAGAGCATTTTCCACTTCTTGTTTCTTACTGCTTTTGGACAAAGAGGAGGTTCTTCTTTGTTGTTCATTTTGAAAATGTAATCGTAAACATGATTTATAGAGAAGTTCTGGTATGTAGGTCATGCACTTTCTTTTCTGGTCATAGTGGTATGGAAGAACCATGCGGTCCTTCCTCTTTTTTTTTTTTTTTTTTCAAGCTAATAAAGTATCTACAAACTTAGTGACCGGATGATTATGGTTCCTCTTTGCCCACTCATACGTGGCCAAAGAGATACTGTAAGACAGCTGACATTCACACACGCACACATACACACACTCGCATTGTTTAAATTACTTTACATTTAGCAGTTTGCAAAAGTGCACCAGCTCATAGTGGTGTCTTGTGATCTGTTTGACTTTAAACTTTCCTTCAACCTTCCTACCACTTTGAGGATACAGAGACATGTTTGAGGATGCTGATACTGCCAGCATTAGTTGGCAGCACAGTTACTATACCTAAACAAACACACATGTCTTCACCATGAGTAGATTTAGCAAGAATGACTGTCTGGTATGAAAATATATAAGTATGTGTAAGACCTGATGCGCAAACTTCCCTGTAAAAATGCAACCACTTTCATCCAAACATTTTTGCTTTCTTCAGATGAGGTTTGAATGGTTTATGTTATTGCCTGACACTTAACAACTGTCATAGCCAGGGATGTAACAATACCTCAGTTATATGCATGTATCTACACAGTGCAGCATATATCACAAGGCTTAACTGTGAATTCATAAAGTCAAAAAGAGAAGTGAAGTGAACGCTTGCAAGGCGCACACGTGACAATCTGTCCCGTCTCTACAATCCATCCCATATTACGTGAACGCAGCATAAGGTCTTGTTTGTAGGATACACAGATGTTTTGCACCAAGGCTAATTACTGGAATGCAAATATATATATATATATACACACACACACACACACACACCTGCGTGTTCCTTATTCTCTGAGTGTGCGGATCCCATGTGTAAAAGCTCTTCCTCTTTAATTATTGAAGTAACATTTGAAATATTTAGTATTCATTAATGTACCACATAGACAATCGTAACTGGCACCTATGTGATTATTTAATGAAAATCAATCAACGATTAGTCAACTAATAGATAAGTCGATTAACAGAAAAATAATTAGCTACATCGTTAAATGCAAAAATGTCAGAAAATTCTCTTTTCAGCCTCTCAAATATGTAGATTTCCTGCTTTTCTCTGTTTAATATCATATTAAACTGAAAATCTTTGGGTTTTGGACTAACAAAACAAGACAATAAAGACATCTCCTTGGACTTTGATAAATCCAGAAAATAATTTGCAGATTAATAGATAATGAAAATAATCGTTAGTTGCAGTATTTATCAAAAGTCATCACAAGGCATGACGATTTAAAGTGATTGTGTGTTATTTCAACCCACATACTGTAGACACTATGTTACCTAGTCCTCCAGGGACTTCATACATATAATAAATCTGAGACCACTCCCACTGTAGACCAACTGCATGGAGAAATATGTTCGTCACACAAAAACATTGTGTTTGAAAATTTAAATAAAAGCTGGTTTGAGTTCTGTTGCTTTACTTGTTTTCCATTATTGATTTTAGTTGCCAGGGAGACACATGTAGAGAAAAAGAGAAAGAAATGTAGTTGTTTATAGTAGAAGGCCTCAGGGCAGACCTAGTGGCTGTGCATACCTCAGCATGTCACAACCTAGCATAAAACTGTTGTGCAGTGATATCTATACACATATGACAAACATACAGTACGAGATGGTTTATATACACGTTGAAATGCCTGTGAAGGGATAATGTTATGCTGAAACAAAATAATGAATGGAGTTAGCTGCTTTGTTATCCTAATGGTTATTTCGTCTGAACCTAGGTGAACTGTATGAGCCACTTACAGTACACATGCCTAAATATAAAGTACTTAACTAAACTGACATGTTTTCAGTATTATTATTATTATTAAATTTAATATCAGTGAAGCAAGTTAAAAGAAAATGAAAGAAAGAAAGATACCTGTTACCTACAGAGCCGCAACGATTAGTCAACTAATAGATTATTCAGTTGACAGAAAAATAGTCTGCAACTATTTTGATAATCAATCAATGGTTAAATACATTTTTCATGCAAAAATGACAGAACATATGGAGACTTCCCGCTTTTCCCTGTTTTATATCATATAAAATGGAATATCTTTGGTCTTGGACTGACGAAACAAGACATTTAAAGACATCACCTTTGACTTTGAGAAAATGGGATGTACATTTTTTTAACCATTTCCTGACATTTTATATACCAAACGATTCATTGATTAATCAATAAAATAATCCGCAGATTATTCGGTGACGCAAATAATCATTTGTTGCAGCCCTATTTACCATACAGCATGTTCCACAGAATGATAATGTGCCCATCAAACTGATTGATGGGCATCACACGAGTGAAGCTTTAAATCCAAAACATTTTTGGGCGAGTATCAACAGTTGTCACCAAGACAAACCTCAGTGTTTGTTATTGGTGCTTCCAAATCATCCCACCATGTTGTCCCCTCTCCAAAACTTGACTCATCACCAACCCAAAGACTTCATAAGGAGGCTGAAGTTAAAAATAAACACAATCTGGCATCAGCAGGCTAGAATTTCTACCAGCACTTAGATGTAAGTGGCCAAGTTATCATGAAAGTTTGGACGATTTAACATCAAAGCAGGAGTTTCCTTCTTCTTTTTTTACTCCATATTGTCACAGATGCATGTGAAGAGCTTGGCTTAAACACAGGAAGATAAATGGCCTGAGGTCTGACAAGCTAACGTGTGTGTTTGTGTTTCAGGGGAGCTTTCTCTGAGGTGGTCCTGGCTGAAGAGAAGAGGACCCAGAAATTGGTGGCTATCAAGTGTATCCCCAAGAAGGCTTTAGAGGGCAAGGAGAACAGCATCGAGAATGAGATAGCGGTCCTGCACAAGTAAGTGGACTTCTACGATTGGAGGAAACAGCAATAATAGACCCTATATTCATTTATTAATAAATACAACCTGATGTATAATGTGTATATGTATTTTACAAAAAAAACGTGCATTTTTAAGACACAAACCTTTAGCGATGTGCAGCATTAGCCTGCATCTGAAATACTAGCCACACGGTTAAAGATGGTAGATTTCTCACTGTATCTCCATTACTGCATCATGTAAGTAATATTACATTACTAGATATCATATACTATGTTTTATATGATATATGCTATACGTAATATGCATCATACTTTTGTTTACATTTCACTTGATCACTGTAAGACTTGGATTCATATATTTTAATCCATATATTCAGTACAGAAAGGGCCAGTTCACCTAAATACTGAAAAAGACTCATATTGTTACCCAGTCATCCAAGTAGAAAATTCAACAACAGCTTGTATTTCAGGAAACAATGTCCTGGTTAATCTGGAAAAACCACAGACCTCAGTGTGAAGTTCTCATTTCTATTTAAGAAAAAGTCCTTGTGAAACCTGTTTAAACATGTAGATTAAACCGACCAGCAGTTTCTGTAAAATAAAAATATTGGAGTTGTTTATTCATGTGGAACGTTTCTAAGCTGTGACCATCATTATGTTTAACACATTATTATACACCTCCATTGTATAGGGGTGGAAAAATGTTTTTCGGAATTTGGGTGAAACGACCGTTTAACTTGAGCACACACGACAATAAAAACAAAACAGTCAACTTATTTAGTATAATAAACTTTAAGATCACAGTGCAATTATTCTATGATCTGAACACTTTAAATTCCTTAACCTTTTTTTTCTAGATTCATGGTGTTGCTAATATAAGTGTTTTTTAGTAATACAGAGTCTTATGCCCAGGTGAGCTAACACCTACAAAAACCACCACACATGATTCCTCTTCAGCCAGCTCATGCACATGTTTTCTCTCTGCCTGCGCAGGAGATATACTGTAATGTTTTTTATTTATATAAAGACAAAGGAAATGACAACAACCCTGCTTGTAATTGTGGTGCTGTTCAAACGCACTCCTCTTCAGATGTGGGGAATTACAGGCCATGGTGAAAATGGCTGATCTACATCGGGTCCCAGGTTATTTTTAGAGCTCTTGTTGCCTGGGTTACAGGAGACACAACTCTCGGCAATATACAGCTATGATCCCTCCTGAGGTGAGGCTGGAGGAATGAGAGTGGTGGGAGTTAGTAAGCAGTTATAATTTTGACAAATGGAGTAAACTAAGGTAAACTTGGCCTGAAAATCATGGTTGGCTTGCTTTGTCTGAAGCTTGTGTAGACTCATACAAAGGCTTAATTTCTCATTTTAACACGTCATCCTCACCTCCCCCTCGGTACCCAGAGCATGGGAACAGGGTCTGACTGAGTAGTACTTCCTTAAAGCTTCATTAATCAATATTTTTATATTAACAATGGATGAAATGACTAGATGTAATGTGAAAGGCGTGACTCATAGTAATGAGCCCACAGAGATGTATCAGTCGCCCTCAGCTCTGCACTCTTTCAGATCATTGTTTTGGTTTTATGGTTTGCCGTGTTACTGTTTAGATTCCCTCACCGCTCCCATCATTCTTATTTCCTGCAGCATTTAGTAGTTGAGAAGCAGATATTTTCTGAATCTTTGAGTAGGTGTTATTGTAAGCAAAAAATAGTTTAATATCTTAACATTTTCTTTGGTTTGCAAGATCATAAAATCATTGAAAATATATTACCTCCCTTTTGATTGTTCAGTCCATTTAAAGGTGTAATCTCAGCAAGTTGTTTGAATACAACAGCTAAACCCAACTAACCATCAGTTCAAAGTATAACACTAATACTGATTACGTACCCGTGTAGTCGTTCAAAATCAAATCCCACTTTTGTGACAACAACGTACTAATCACATATAATGAAATTCACTGTCTACCCTCCCCACAACACTGAAGATTTATAGTGAAGTAAACCTCTAGTTCTTTTTACCACAGGAAACAGTTACCACACAAACATGTGTTTATGTAATTAACATGTTGAGACTGAAAGGGTGGCAGAACATTATGCGACCGACACTATTTCCGCTTCTCCTTCCTGTGATAAGCTAAACCTGTTGCTTAACTTTTCTTTTATGACTCTTGTTATATCTCCCGCTGTAACTTATTGGTGTTTATCCAACCTGTGTAAAGCACTTGTGACAGGATTCTGATTTGAATATGAAAAGAAGGGAATTCATTATAAATGTAGTGTCTAATGGCCTGGCTTGTGTTGGGGCAGATGTAGAGCCAGATCAGTCAATTCATCTCTGTTCAGATTGCTGTTTGTTAAATGGCCACCCAGCCTAATGGTAGTTTGATATACCTCTAATGTAACCATGTGATATCGTCACATTGGTTAGTTGGCTGTTCATCCTCTTCCCATTTTAGACCAAATATTTACTCAAACATAGACGTGTGCAAATACAGTGACTAATCTCACTGTGGTAAGCCATTTGTAGCCGTGCCAATCAGAGGAATTGCTGTGAAGTTGCTGTGGAGGCTCTGTTGAACCTCTGAAAATACTTATTAACTTGGCTGTACAGCACACCTGAAGATAGAAAGTGGGTCGATCAATCCTGGACTCACAAATAATTGTGTGTTTCTGACCACAAGCTGTGTGTATCAGCCCCATGATTCGGATCCGCTCAAAATGTAAGGAGTTCTTCCTTGGTCCATGCTACATCCTTCCACCAAGTTTCATGCAAATCTGGCCAGTAGTTTTTCCGCAATCCTATTGATCGACAAACACACAAACAAACCGGGCCAAAAAACATAACCTGCTTGGCCACAATTGTGCCAGAGCTGTGAGAAAAACAAATGAAATACAAAAGCAAATGAGCAAAGCACTAATCCTAATGTTTCCTTAAAGGATCAATGTGTAATTCCGAGCCACCTGCTCCAAAGAAATAGGGGGTAGTATTTCACCTAGTGCAGGGGTGTCAAACTCTGGCCCGCGGGCCAAATTTGGCCCGCAGTGTAATTATATTTGGCCCGCGAGGCAATATAAAATTAATATTAGACCTGGCCCGCCGGTACAGAACAGCGCATTCACCGCTAATACTACAAATCCCATAATGCTCTTCTAATGTTTTGGCGCGTCAATCAGGACAGGACCCAGACATTTCCTTTACTCTGTGTCAGTAGCGATCTGTGCTTCGGCAGGAAAGCCCCCGCTCACCAAGCCTCCCCGTGCTTCTCTTTCAGCTCACGTCGTGACCTCATACTACAATTGTCACCGTGTTACGCCTTCCCAAAAATGGCGAAAAGAAAGGCAGAAAACAGAACTTTTTTGGACAGGTGGGAGGCAGAATATCTGTTTACATATGTAAAAGACAGACCCGTTTGTCTTATTTGTGGTGCCAACGTGTCTGTAACAAAGGAGTACAACATTAGACGACACTATGAAAAAGTTTATTTTGATATTTACCTCAGAAGGCTGCAAATAGAGAAAAAACATACAATTTTTATTAAAATTTTATTTAATATGCCATTGATATGGTTTTTTATTTGAAATTCGATTTTGCATGTCTTCACTATTAAGTTACATAAGCGTTGCTTGTTTCATATTCAATGTCAAGCAAAACTTGTTTGGGTCCATATTAAAGGTTCATTTTTTCAACGTTGGCCCGTGACTTTGTTTAATTTTAAATTTTGGCCCACTGTGTATTTGAGTTTGACACCCCTGACCTAGTGGGTCTATACAATCTAAATTCATCAATCATCAAATTCATCAGTTATTAAAAAAAACAACTATAGTATGTTAAGCTGTTTATATTTTGGTTGTATTAGTTTTGCTGATTCATTGTATTCTACTGTATTCTTTATATTGTGTATTGTATTCTACAGCTATATATCTCTTCTAGTGTTGATATATTCACTGTGTATTTTTTACTCCTGTGTAAGCCCGTCTGTCAGTCAGTCAGTTCATTAGACCAGACTGCTGAAACTCTGAGAGCCGGTCTAAATAACTCTGCTATCTTATAATCTTCACGTGGAGCTTAGATATCTTTGTGTTCACTGTGGCACTGGGGGCTGTACGGTCCGTGTAATGTTTTGTTTTGATAGTTTGTATGTTGACTTGGGTCTGGGCGGCAGAGACGAGGTAACAGAAAGTCTGACGATCCGGTGGGGAGTCGCCTAAATTGGTGCTTTGTGATGCCTGCTAACGGAAGATCCGTTTGTCTGAGGCAAACAGTGAGGACGAGGCAAGGGTGTGAGTCGTAGTCTCGCTTCTGCCACCTTGGATTACATTTTTTATTACAACCTATCAAAACGTGCAGCCCTGAGTCTGCTCGAGTCAGGCAGCTGTACTTCTTCTCCCTCTGTACTGAGGGCAGGCTGGAGCTACAGTGACTCACTGTCACCTCTAGAGGAACAAGTGGTATTACAAGACTGGACAAAGCGGCACTCGTCAGTTAGCTGCTAATTTCAGTAGATATGTCTGCAACACAACACATAGACGTCTTCAACATAACGTCAACAACTCTCTGACAATCACCATGACCAGTGTTCAACATAAATTCATCACAAACACACCTGCACAGAAATTCAAATTAAATGCACCTTTACTGCATGCACTGGACCTTTTGTAGTTGTGTGTGAAAGTGCATGCTTGAGCTAACACACTTTACACGTGTCAGGTTTAATCCATCATTCATCCTTCACTGGTCCATCTCCGTCCACACTGAGCTTTGCAGATGAATGAAGGTGTCCATGTATTGTTACAATCTGGAAAACATTAATAGCTGTAATTCAGTTCCGCTCATGGCTTTGTGTTGTCTTTGTCCTCCTACCCTCAAGTCAACTCAATAAGCCTTAAGCACATAATAATGGTCCAGATACTTACCTAAATTAAATGAATGGGTTAAACACAAACAAATATTTTAAAGACCTCAAGGCTACACATAATGTGTTGTAACTTTTGTTTTATTACAAGAAAACTCCACAGAGCACCTTTAAATTTAAAACTGTTAAAGTTGTCACAAGGTTGGAATGGGATGATAACACACACACGTACTCCTGTATCGATGGCTGGGTATCATCTGACATTTTTGTTATGGTACGAAAAACAAAACAATTACGTTTTACCATACTGCACCTTACTTTTAGAAATATAAACATGTTTTTAACTGAATAAGCACAAGCAGCATTACAATAAATGTGTCTAAATAAGATAAAAAAATTAAATTGGCACCTGAAGTACCTGACGGAAGATTAAGTAACAGCATTATGAAAATTTTTGGTCGATACCAAAAAAAGTGGTGAGGTTTAATACCCAACCCAAAATTTATCATGGCGGAAGGCGAAACAACCATTTAATTTTTATTTTTTTTTAAAGGAAAAGACACAAACAGACATTTACGTCACCATAGTTTACAATAAACAAGGTCCTCTTGTGAAGAGCAAACCTCAGAAAACACTTCCAGCTGAAACGTAAAAAAGCTTCTCATTAAGCACCACAGTCCATCTAAGTAAGTCAAAAACAGTTAATGGTAAACAGACAGAAAATGTTTGCAATGATGTTCAATATTGAATGATACTATAATGCGACCCTTGACCAAGTTTGTTATACATACTATATAGAAACATACAATATGTGGTAATGAGTCATTTTTTGGCAGGTAGAATTTATGGCATAGCTGTTTTATTGAATTAGGATGTACAGGTGTGCCTAATAATGTGGCCACTGTGTGTAATACAGGTATGATGCACACTGTTACCATACCAATCTCGATCTGGTGAGTCATCTTTTCACCCCTGTCAACGCACCCATGTCTCTCAAGGGGCAGCAGAGCACAGAGTTCAGCCAATTAGGAGGCTGAATGCCACCACACAGTGAAGCCTCCTCACATGTGACTGTTGTTAGCTCTGTGGTGGATACATACACCGACTGTCTGAACCCTACCTACGAAATCTTGTGAAATACTAATGGCTGAATACAAATGACTAGAGTGTCTTGCCTTATTTCTCTTCTCTTCTCATCCACAGGATTAAACACACCAACATTGTCACTCTGGAAGAGATATTCGAAAGTAAATCACACCTCTACCTTGTCATGCAGCTGTGAGTATTCACATGTGTGTGGGTTTGTGTGTTTCAAACTCTCCCACACACTGCACGTCACATGCCATTAATTGCACTCTGTAACACACACACACACACACACACACACACACACACACACACACACACACACACACACACGCACGCACACACACACACAATACTGTACTCTGCCTACTCATGAGCACCAGTGGGGAGTTCGCCCTCACACCTGCATCGTGTCAGCTTCCCACCCACCACAACTACTGCAATGTCAGAGAGAGAGAGAGAATGAGAGAGAGAGAACGAAAGAGAGAGAGAGAGAGAACGAAAGAGAGAGAGAACGAAAGAGAGAGAGAACGAGAGAAAAAGGACAGATCAGGATCAGAAGCACTGTTAACTGTGTGGCTCCGGAAAATATAAATCATTTATGCATTAATCACAGTCAACGCCAAATCAGAGACATAAACAACAGAGACAGAGAGAGACCGTGTACATTTATCAAGGGAGAAATTACTTTCTTACTAAAAGTACTTCCCCAAAATACAGTATTTCTGTTTCCTCATAATAGAAATTGTGTGTCCGCGCAAATATGTTTTGTGTTCCTTCTGAAAGTGATACACTCTTTCATGTAACACCCAGTGCTTCATTATAGTAATGGATCTGCTTATTCAGTTTTCTATACCTTGGTCCTACTACATCAAAACTGTTTGCAAGGAGAACCGCGTAAACAATGTGATTGTGGCTCCTCTTTCATTGCTTGTTTTTCTTCTTCATATGTCCATCTTGCTTCTTCAAGGTGTGTGTGTGTGTGTGTGTGTGTGTGTGTGTGTGTGTGTGTGTGTGTGTGTGTGTGTGTGTGTGTGTGTGTGTGTGTGTGTGTGTGTGTGTGTGTGTTCATTCCAGAATTAGCCTTGGTGCAAAACATCTGTGTTTCCTACAAACAAGACCTTATTCTGCGTTCACGTAATAAGGGAGGGATTGTAGAGATATGTAAATAGAGTGAAGTCTCCATCTAGTGGCTTCTTTTTTCAAATCTTTTTTGTTATTTACTTTTTATTAGGTTTTCTTTTAAAGGAATCAGATAAACATAAGTGACACGTATGTGCCAACCTGACACAAAACACACTTAAGAAAAGAAAGACAAAGTTACAAATAAAAATAAACACACTCTTTGTGGTTTCACAGTTGACCTTTTTGACTCCCATAATAAATATTTCCATTTGGCAGTTTGTCTTGTTCACAAATATTTTCAAAGTACTGTTCACACCATGCATTTTCATACTTTTTCTTGTTCTCCTTTACAACCATCAACAAGTAAAACCTTTAGCCGTATCGGCCAATCATTGGCCTCTTTCCGTTATTTCCAGTCCCGTCTGATGTTGTAGTTGTTTTCTCCATATTGTACTATATATACCACAAGCTTAACTTTGCCTTAATGAATAAATCTCTCCCTCTTGTTCCAGGGTGTCTGGCGGGGAACTCTTTGATCGTATCATAGAGAAGGGCTTCTACACGGAGAAGGATGCCAGTAAGCTCATCCAGCAGATTCTGGATGCCGTCAAATACCTCCACGACATGGGGATTGTGCACCGTGACCTCAAGGTCAGTCGGAGATATGATTGGAAAGTTAGCCTGCATATGAATGTCACTGACAATTTTTAACTCTAGCAAAAAATAAATGTGTGTGTATTTGTGTGTTCAGGAATGCATGATTTGTGTCATGGTACTCAATCAACATTTCTGGTTTTTGTCCCTCCGACTCGCAGCCAGAGAATCTGCTGTACTACAGCATGGAGGAAGACTCCAAGATCATGATCAGTGACTTTGGTCTGTCTAAAATCGAGGGCTCTGGCAGTGTGATGTCGACGGCGTGTGGAACACCTGGATATGTTGGTAAAGACATCAGAGAACATTTGAACATATCTGCTGAGAATGATCTAGTTTTACATGGCAGGGATTACTCTGTATCATGCAATATTAGCACAATGCCAATATCCGACGGGTACTGTAATAAAATCTTTCATTTAACACCGTTTACGAATAATTGGAAGCTCATAGAGATATTCAAAGTCATGAATCATTTGAGACCATTAAAAAAAACAATCCAGTTTAATTTGTACATTTATTTTGCAACCACGGCCACACTCTTAACTTTACTCGCATGCTCAACTACAGAATGAATAAATTAGATTTTTACAGTTAACATACTAATACTGCTGAACATGTGCCAAACGTTATTAAACATCTATCTGTTTTTTTTCTTCCAGCCCCTGAGGTGTTGGCTCAGAAACCCTACAGTAAAGCAGTGGACTGCTGGTCTATTGGTGTCATAGCCTATATTCTGTGAGTGCACTTTTTAAGACGTGACCCCAGACTAACACCGGATGAATCCATTAGTTATTGTCATTCATGCAGTCTTAACTATCTCCTTGTTTTGCATGCTACCTGCTTTTATAACTTCAGTGATGCTCCCAGTAGAAAAACGTGACACGTGTGCTCTCCTGCGTGTCTCAGGTTGTGCGGTTACCCTCCGTTTTACGATGAGAATGACGCCAAGCTGTTTGAACAGATCCTGAAGGCAGAGTACGAGTTTGATTCTCCTTACTGGGACGATATCTCTGATTCAGGTATCGATCAAGCAATTTTTTTCTTCAGTCCTCTCATGAAGGCATTATGTAGGTTTTTCATAGACACACAGCAAACATGTATGTGTTTCTTTAGATGTGTAAATTGCCAAATGTGCAGTAAGCTCTGTTCGAGGTGCTTAATCTAGTAAAGGTCACTGGTGAAACACAATGATGAAAACAGCAAGAACAACATTTAGTCAGCTACTTCACCAACCTCAGGTCAGAAACAGTCCTGGGTCTGCCTTGTATCTCCGTAGTGCCCAAACCTACTAAATTCCTCTTGATCTATTTGAGAAGTGGTCTAAAAGCATCATCCTCACTCCTTTCTGAACGTTTTACTTTATCACATAGAGTAAAGGCAGCCACTTTATGGGATGTATTACATTTCTGTTGCTTATGCCGGTCATGTCATTTTTTCAGTCACAACCCAGCGCTTATGATCTTATGTGAGAGTCTGAACATAGACTCTACATCCCACACATGTCCTGCAAAGAATCAACAACCTTGTATGCTTTAATGCAGCTTCCAGCCACGGAAACATCCCTGAAAAAGACATAGAATATTAAATTGAGAAATGTCAGAAAAAAACAACCCCGATGGAACACCTCTTTTTATATGCAACAAAAGGGATGAGGTTAAGCTGATTTTTTTTCTTTTTCTAGAAAAATGTTCTTTGCCAAAGTTATACAATATTGCCTTGATAAATAATAATAAGATGAAATTCTTCACAGTAAAAACCCACAAAGTCCTCTCATGCACTTTCTCCTTTAAGAAGACCAAATACCCTGAACAGCTGTTTGGCACATTGATGTGCAAACAACCATGGAGTCTCTTGGCAACACGCAGACCCTCTGTAGGCAGCCAGTACTTATCCACTCACCCACCTGACACTTCTCACCTTGAGCTCTGTCCTGAGTACAAGGCAGAGACCACCTCTTACCCAAGAGTCTGTTTCCAGAGGCAGTTAAGCTCTTTCTCATAAAGAGAAGGTTTTCTAAGATAGTGAATTATCCAATCCCTACCTTTCAAATCACAGGTGGTTTGCTCACAAGCCAAGACAATGATCCCGTGTGGATGTTTCCCCCCAGTCCTGTCTCTTGGACTTGATCCCCGTTTCCCTGCTCTGGGCGAGGATCTCTCCAACATTTAGAACACATTTTTACAATTGATGCAGCGGCTACTTTTCTGGCATATTAATTACCTCAAGATTTGTTTTCTTTTGTTTATACCACTGAAATGTTATTACATTAATGCAACTGGTGACTTTTGTAATATTGACTTTTTTTGACCTTTCTCTTATATTATAGCTAAAGACTTTATAGTCCACCTGATGGAGAAAGACTCCAACGTACGTTACACCTGTGATCAGGCTCTGCAGCACCCCTGGTACTGAACGTCCTATAACTCCTCTTATTATGATGCACTCATTCTGTCGTCTGATTATGACTGTACATGTGACTTCTATCCATGGCACACACGCGCTCATGTTTCGTTACGCCTCTGTTTGTCAGGATTGCTGGGGATACGGCTCTGGAGAAGAACATCCACGAGTCTGTCAGCGCTCAGATCAAGAAGAACTTTGCTAAGAGCAAGTGGAAGGTAATTCCGAGTTCCAGTTTATCCTGGATGCAATTTGATTTTCTCATGAGTGACTTGTGCCATCTTTAGTGTACATGGAGAGAATACAGTTAAACTATAATAAAAAGTCTGGTCTTGGTCTGAACTTCAAAAAATGTAGGGAACCACTGTTTTAGACTGCCTTCTGTGTTTGTCAACTTTCAGTTTCAGATGAATGAGAGTCTATAGATTTCACGGTTATTTTACATTTGTGTCTTTTCCCCTGCAGCAAGCATTCAACGCCACAGCCGTGGTCCGTCACATGAGGCGTCTCCAGCTGGGCACCAGTCACGAGGGGCCCAACCCCACCATGCCAGGTACGAGCTGTCGTTTAGTTTCTAGTGTCGCTGGATTCCCTCTGAGCTATTTGTTTATCTCACACACACACACACACACACACACACACACACACACACACACACAC